>JAECUM010005918.1:0-20740 GCA_016617855.1 Megalonaias nervosa | reverse complement strand
CGTTTAACTGCGCTGCTGGATCTGGAGCTGCTCCTAGTGTCCAAGTAATTTCAATATCAGCTGTGCTGTCTACAGCTCGCTCGCTGTGTTTACTAACATCAAAATAAAATATCGGATAAAGTGTACGAAATTCCTCTACTGATATCTGAGATCCATCTCCAACATCTTGATATTTTTTCACTGCATCGAGTAAATACATGTACGGTCTAGTAATGTTTTTATTAGCATCATCTGCAAAATTACATTCTATCGCTCGTTCTGGATATTGTTTTGAATTTATTCTAGCATATATTCGTCTAACATCAGCATTATCAAATATCGCATTATTTTGTTGTTGGTTATTACGTCGAGCTTGTCTCTGAAATACAACAAATAATTGCCGTGGCTTTTGTTCACTTGATGTTGTTGTAACTCGCCATGTGTAGTCTGTGGTATTCGGAACTGCTGTTTGATATATTCTATGTTGCTGAAAATAAATTCTGTTTGTGTGTTTTTCGAGCATATTATTTAATTCCGCCATTTTAGTGATAGACGGAGTTATTCATGGCATCCACAGCGCAAGTTTGTTTGTGACAAATTGTACATCAGCCCCGCCATGTCGAAATAAACAATCATTTTGATCTGATCGGTCTAAAATAAGCGTACGTTTAACTCCACGAAATACTTATTATAGTCCCTGCAAAAGCCAAATATTGTACTTAGTGGCAGCATCATTGTAATTTGACGTGATGCATCTGTAAGTGCCTTTCTCTTAGCATAACCCTCATTGTAACGTCTATTTCTTAAGTTAATTGCATTATTAATCAAAGCTAACATTGCAACACCGTCAGCAGCCGCAGCTGGTGGTGCTATACCAAGATTATTGCAAGCAGCAATAAGTGAGACTCTTGTATCGTCTGCATTAGCGGCTGCAGCTGGTGGGGCTATACCAAAATAGACAGCATTAGCGATAAGAAAATCTCTCACAGTTGCAGCATCTGCAGCGGCATTAGCTCCAGCTGCAACTGCTGTTCTTAACATAAATTCATTTATCGCAGGAAATATTATACCAGCTCCAGTATCTTTAAACGACATCATATTAGTTGCAGTTGACCTGGAGTAATCATCGGAAAACGAAATAGTATTTAAGATTGTACTTGCAACTTGTAAGTGATTTGAAATATCTTCGACAGTTTGATTGACCAGCTGATATTTAGCACTTTTACATAAACACCAACCGTCATTTATAAGAGCTACTTCTGTGTTAGCTGCAATTGCGGCAGGTGGAACAGCTACTGTCATAATCTGACCACGAACTTCCAACATTGCTTTATGAGGCAGTAGAAATACGTCCTCGTCTCGAGTATTAAATGTTCTTTGGCCAGCCTTATTAGGTTCGTTAGAATTTTCATCAAGATATTCAACATATTCGAATTCTGTTACTGTGTCGTCTGTGTCATAAATTTCTGCTAATTCGAGATAATTTTTTACAGACATTTTTTTATTTATTAGGTTATACAAAATTATTGCGGCGCTGTTACTTTAGATATTAATTTTTGTATAATTTGTTCTCCTCTGGTGATAAAAGCTTTTTTGTCGTTGTTATCATTGCGCGTTGAGTTTCTTTTGTTGGTGCTATTTCTGAAATAGCTTGTTTGATTGTCGGTATACCACGTTGCGGTAATCCGCTTTGCGGCGTGCCTTTTATTTTATCATCTATTTTTTGCCCCACGGCAGTTCCAGCAGCAGATGCAGCTCCAGTTGCAAAAGCTTTCGATGCGTCAAGTGCAATTGGTGCAACTTTATGAGCTATTCCAGGAATATTTTTCATAATTTTAGCAAATATATTTCCTAAAAATCCTCCTAAACTTTTTTCTGTTTCATTATATCTGAGGTTGTATAATTTTGTTGTCAAATCTTTCAGAAAATATGTTTACTATTTCTCGCGCCTACGCAACGCGTAGGTGTAAATAATAAATAACAATTTCATTATTAAAATCTAACTGTCTTCCAGACTGATCTGTCAACTGCATATTTACTTCTGTTATTTGATTTTCAACGTTTAACGGGTAATAAATAATATGACGCGGAATAATTTGCATAAGATAACCAGGTGGAACGTCCGGTGAAAAACTATATATTGTTTGACCTTTGCTGCCTTTAGCTGAATAAGATCCAGATGCGATGGAGCAATTTATCAGTATTGTGTTAACATCAGTTATATTTACCGGATATATACCATCACGTGTTTGGGATCATTAGAAGAAAAATAATTTATATGATCAAATACTATTAGTGGCGCGATACTTGTTGGTGATAAAAGACTAAATATTATATATTTTTTAATGTCATTCTGGCGCGTTACGTATTATAATTTGGTGTAAGTTCAAAACTATCAGCGATTACATCATTTTTTGTTATAAGTTCTTTTACTATTTTATTTAAATCAGTTATGTTGTAGGCTCCTTGTGGAATCTTAATTGATATCCATTTTCTATGTATTGGAGAATGTGGATCAGTACTACTAATTGTAAATTCATCATTTACCCCAGTTTTTACATTAGCTATAGCATGCCAACAAGTGCAGGAGATTAGTCAAATTTCGTATCGTTTTTCACGATTTAGTTCTATTGGCGGAATATACTTCACTGAAAAACTTGCGCTATCTTTATCAGATTGGCTAGAGTCTAGTAATAATGTTGCTGACATTTATTAATATATTTTTATAAAATTAAGTCGCCGCGATTAAGTCGCCTTGATCTGATATCAAATCAAGGTGTAAAGTTTCGTATTCGTCAGATGTTAATAAATTTTCCGATCTCAAATTATCAAGTATGTCAATAATTTCATTGTCAATTTCAGCATTAACATTTTCAGCTTCTTTTGATGATATCAATAGCATTAATCTACCTATCATTTCAGTAACTGATGAAAATATTCTAACTCCTGTTCCTGTTTTTTCTAAAAGTTTTTTAAAACGCTCATTATCATAATGTTCAAATAATTTTTTAAAAGTATACCCTTTTTCAGCATATTTTTTATCTCTAAATTTTGATTCAGTAGTTTTAAAAACAGTAGCAATGGTATCATTTCTAGCTTTTTCAAAAATTTCTTCAATATTTTCCATTGGGGCTGTACCAATTTCTTTATAAGCTCCTCTACCTTCTTCTATGATATTTTTTAATTTTTTAATGAGATTATCGTATTCATCTTTTTCCCAATTATATATATTATCAACGTCAGAAATGTCATTTTTTTCTATAAAATTAGAATATTCTTCTGATGTTATTTCTTCTTTTGCTTTGTCTTTATATTCATCACGATTTCTTTTATATTCATGTTCTGCACTTAGTAAATCTTCTTCAGCCATTATAGGAGCTGGTAGTGTATATGCTGATTCTTCTTGTCCTTCATCTAATAATTTTGCTTCGGCACTTAAACCACTATTATGATGACTACGGTATTGTTTATTTCTTATATTATTAATAGCCTCAATATAAAGATCAGCGATAATTCCATGTCGATATAATTTAATGTCATTATAGTAATTTCTATTTTCTAAAACTACTTTGCTGAGATGCTCATAACCCTCTTTTTTTTATTTCTTTTAATTTTGCAATTTTTTCGTCAGCTTTAAATTCATCTTTTCCAACATTATATATTCTCACATTATTAAATTCACTATATTTTTTATTAAAATCTTTATATTCGTTATCTCTTATTTTGCTATCTATATTTGCTAAATCATGGTCAAATCTTCTTTTTTCTTCTCTCTCTCTTCTAAGTTCTTCTTCTTGTTCTAACATTTTCTCAATCGGTCCAACTACTGCTTCTTCTGCTAATCTTCGTTGAAGCTCTAGTGGATTGTTCAACAACCTTCTTAGTTCAGTTTGTCTTGCAGCAGGATTAGCTATATGCGCTGTAAGTAACTCAGCTAATCTTTTTTTCTCCACATCAGATCTAGCAATAATTCTTCCAGCAGATGCTTCTTGTTGTTCTTTAACTAGTCCAAGTAAACCTTTTTCCTGTAGTCGCTTAAGTTCTTCTTCTGATAATGGTTTAGTTTCAGGTTGTTTTCCAAGTAAAACTTCAGTAACTGGCTTGAGAGCGGCTGCTGTTGTTTCTGCTGCAACTACTTGGCCACGTCGTGCTTGCTGTACTAGCTGTTTAAATTTTGCCTGAGATTGCGCAAGTTTTTTTTAGATCTTCTATATGTTTTCTGTACTTTGCTTGTCTTTCCATTAATTATATACTATTTTGTATAAAAATTACTGTAGATATTTTTCAATACAACATCGAAACATTTTACTCGTATCATTTGTTAATTTATCAAATAAAAAAGTCATATTTATTTGCCGTTGCTTGATGATATAGTTCAATAAATTTATCTTTTGTTACATCACCACATTGCTCGTTCGCGATATTTCTAACGTCAACATTATCAAGTCCTGGAAATAATATAAAACAACCAGTATTTCGCCTAATAAATCTGTCAACATTATAAAAACCCTGGGCGAGATAAATAGAACTACATTTTATATTTCGCGACAGTGAAAAATATGATCTGATTTTATTCATTTCTTCATTGTTTAGCGGAATATCATCAAAAACAACTATCTTGTGTTCGGACGAATCAAGTTGATTAACTGGAATAAGTTCTTCTGGTTGTTTGATAATAAAAAAATCTTCGCCAGCTTCAAGATCATCACGAAGTTTGTCATTGTAATTGTTAAGTAGCTCCTACTTATCCTGCTGCGGGTTAATCGTGTAAATATAAATGCGATCGTAGTTAAAATTATCTCCGGAATTAAGTTCATAAGTAAGTTTGTTTTTCCCGATCCGGTTCTCCCAACGATAAGATAATGACAATCTGGAAGTTCATTGTTATGTTTATGTTTCACCAAACGTTCTGTATCAAAATTTAATATCGATGATTTTGCCATTATTGTTATATAATTTTATGCTATATAATTTTGTAAAACGATAAATAAATAATGAGTTTTTATTCAAAATTTGGAACATTAGTAGGAGACTCAACAGCTGAAAGTATAACAGACGGCAAGGTTGATTTATCAGGCTATCTAAAAAAATCCGGCGACACAATGACGGGAAACTTGTTTATGTCAAATCAACGAGTATTAGAGTTAGAAACAGATTATCCACCAATAAATGTCGTTAATACACAAGCCGTTAGTTATGCACAACTTAAATTAGTCGACAATAATAAACTAGATAAGTCTGGTGGAACTTTAAGCGGTAACTTAGATATGTCAGGAAAAAAAATTATAAATTTAGAGACCAGGTATCCGCCAGCAAACTTAAATCAAACTCAAGCGGTAAGTTATTTGCAGTTAAAGTATGTTGATGATAACAAACTTGATAAAATAGGTGGGACAGTTACAGGTAATATTATCATGTCGGGAAAAAAAAATTACATACCTTGGAGACCCAACTGCAGAATCAGACGCAGCAACAAAAAAATACGTCGATGATCAAGAATCTAAGTATGTGTTAGTGCGTGGTGGTATAATGCGCGCATTCCTCAACATGAACAATAATGGTATTAATAATCTCAGAACACCAGAAACAAATTTTGACGCAGCAACAAAGAAATACGTCGACGATAGCAACATTAAGATCGCTAGCGATCAAGTGAAATCATTAACAATAGTTAATAATGAAATGCCTGCATTTAGAACTGATTTTTCCAATCACGTACAAACGTTCCTGAATTTTCGTAGAAATATAAACAAATCTGTTAATGAATTTTTTGGAAGTCCAGCGGTTGTAGATATTAAACTTGCTGATATTAACATAAAACTAAACGATATTATTAACGGAATTCCTAATATCATCGAAAAAACAAATTTAGTAACAGAGTTACTTACTAAAATTCCTCACAAGCAGATCTTCAACGTAGTATACACAGTAGCATCAGGATTAGGAGTATGGACACTGCAAGATAACACTCTCAAACATACCGCAGAAGTCACTGGTATATATATAGGCTGTCCATGTTTAGCATTGCAAAATTCAGTATATTTACTAAATTTTCATGGCGTCATTCAATCGATACTTTTTCTGGAGTTGTATCTGTTATAACAAATAAAGATGCTGAAGAAACATTTCTACTGGAAGCATCTGATAAAAATTTAACCAGAGCATTATACTGGTGGTGTTTGGAATTTGTATGTGAGACTCCTCAATTAGTTACCTAGATGACACTATTGTAAAGAAATATTATATAATGAAAAAAAATATAGTCGATTTTAATCATATTTCAGAAAACATTCCAAAACAAGATGTGGACGCCTTAATGCAATATTATATATATTATCATAAAAAACTTTGGTGCGTAAAAAAATGTTACAAATACTATACCAAAATACTCCGAGTGATATCCTATTTACCGTTGTTAATGACTAGCTCTGGTATAATTTCAAGTGGCGCATCATTAAATCCGTTTTTGTTAATAATATCTGGTGTCGGTGTTTCTCTTGCAACAGCTTGTAAAAATAATTGAGCCTCGACTCGCGACTAAAACAAATGCTTGTAAAACAGCAAGTATCACCTATAAAAAATTACTTGATCAGATTCGATCTTACTTGCGGGGTATAAAATATGATATGGACGATTTAATACGAGAGTTTCGTATCATTGACAGTATGTTAACAGATATTCTGCCAATGAGAGTTAGCAGGTATGAAAAAGATTATAATAAAATATGGGTTACAACAGTAGATGTTTAATTTTGTATAGCTTTAGAAATATCGTTATCAAATAAAATATCAACCATATTATCAATAAATGTCATCACATCATCTGCCCAACCCGCTATTCTCACATCATTTTCAGTCGCGAATAACCAAACTGATCCATATTTTGGCGATATATGATATCCAACTTTTTTAATACAATCGCTTATTATTTTAGATTTTATGCCAGTATAACCTGAGGCTGATTTGATGGAATTAAATCTCTTACAAAATCTGTTTGTCAGATCAAATCCAACATGTCGGGTTGGATAACATAAGGACATTATCTATAATATTTTATTGTTTAATATAAATTTTGTCTAAAACTATAAAAATAATTTCTAGAGTGTAATAGTAGTAAAAGTAATTGAGTTGTTTCTATCTCAGAGACACCCCTACCCCAACAAAACATATTTTTGTCAGAAATATGAAAGTCATCATTTTAAGCTAAAAAAAAGGCTGCTGACAAAAATGCTAACGTATAACGTTTTGGGGGGTAGGGGGGTCTCTGAAATAGAAACCTCATATTACTTTTACTACTTCGACATCAGCAATTTTTCTTTTTACCTGACTGCCAAATCGATTTAATAACTAATGATAGATCAGATCAGCAAACAAATCGTTTACCTTTATTGTTTGTACATGGACAATATTAATATCGTGATTTAGGGGAATATAAATAGATGCATACATCGGTGATTTATTCCTTATTCAATATTAAATGTGATTTTCTTCAAAGTTCGACAAATGTATTACTGTGTACTTAGTTCTACTAACGTTTAAGAAGAAATGCATTAAATGAGATTTCTTGTCCATCCAAAAGTATTGCTATAATCCAAGATACAGCTTTTACACATCTCATATAAATTCTGAAACATGTTAAACTTTTGAAGGAACGTTTCTCCAGATCTTAGCACGATTCGTCCAAGGGGTCATTATGTAAGACCAGTCAGATTTCTCGGCATCAATATTGGTCAGACAAGTGGGATACAAGATATGTAATAGGGTAGCCCACGAGTTGTCTAAATCAGTACCCACTACATTGCTCACAGTACGATACACTTAGCATTTTACAAAGAGAATATAATGAAACTGTTTTACTGTATGACAGCGGTTTTTCCGATTTGTATTATGTTTAATCCTATCTCTTTAAGCGTGTTTAACACTTTTCCCTTCTACAGATATTTCCACTGGATCATCTGTCTGAATAATGTGAACACCGTCAATAATTTTCGAGTGCTCACTTATTTATATCCATGCTGCATCCAATCTCCTCATCATCGATAATGGTTGAGTTTCATTACTTTTCTTTTTACTCGTTACTTATGATGTTTTCAAGACAATCTTCTACGGGCCACACTTATCGGCTACATCTTCAATATTAAGTGCTGACAGAGCATCGTTACTCACTGATAAATAAAATATACTGCAGAGGTGGGCAGTTTACTTCAACAGCATTTTCAATCAACCGTCGTCCATCAAAGAGGAGACAATTGATCAAACTGCCCCAGATGGAAATCATCATTTGCCGATCCTCCAGTGCTGACTGGAACTGTGCGATCAATTGGACCTGCTGTCAAATGGCATAGCACCCGGAGAGACGATTCTATACCAGCAGACACAAAACCAAAGACCTGCACACGTCAAAGCAACTTTCTGTACTTTCCCAGTCAACGTGGGCTCGGAGAATTAAACCCATGAATACAAGGATATAACCATAGTCTATTTTCACGAACAGAAAGGCAACAGACAATTACGCGACAACCAATGGAGCATCTCCTTGCTATCAATATCCGGAAACCCACTTGCCAGCATCCTACTGAGTCGTGTTGTGCGTCACGTCGATCAAGGACTCTTGTCCGAGAGTCGTTTTGGTTTTGGATAGGATAAGGAACCACAGACCTGGTGATTTTACCTCGTCAACTCCAGAAGTGTTAATACAGAACTTCAGCTTTTACGCGACGTTGATCGGCATGACAAAATCTTTTGACAAACAATCGTCCGTGGAGGCCTTAGTAAGATCATGGTATTGTTTGGATTACGCAGAAAGAAACATCATCATATTGGTTCGGTAGTTCCATAATGCCATGTTCGCTGTTGTTGTAGACGATGGACAGTAATCTGAAAAATTCTCAGTGACCAATGGAGTCAAGCGAGCCCAAAAATGATCAACATGATGTTCTCTGCCATGGGTACTGATATCTTCAAAGTTACAGAAAAAGACTGTTCGTGATCTCCTGTTTGCTGACGACTGTTCCCTGATTGTAAAACCTGAATTTGACATGCAACACAGTAGGGATTATTTCTTTTCAGCTTGTGACACTTTCGATCTAACAATTAATACAAAAAGACAGAGACAACACACCAACCTGCACGATGAAAGCCTTTTGTGGAAAATACCATCACAGTAAAGTAACAAACCCTCGTGACAGTTTAGCAATATCGCCAGCACACTTTCACATGCAGTCCACATTGATGATGAAATCAATGCTAGAATTACTAAAGCAAGCTAGGCCTTTGACAGACTGCGTTCAAATGTCTGACAGCGCAGTAAATAAATAAAATGTAAGGTTTACATAGTCACTGGTTACCGAAACTGTTGTATACTTGGGAAACGTGGAGGGAGTACAGACGCCATGCCAGAAACAAAATAATTATCACATGGATTGCGCAATAAACTGATGAGGGAAAGATAGCCGAACAGCATCTCAGAAACTGAATTTAATTCACTGACAGACATTTTAAACATCCACATTCTTCTGATCCAATCACTCTTGAGATGGACAGGCAACGTTGGCAGGTTTTTGAGACACGCGACTACCTATGAAGATTTGTGTAACTAACTGAAGGAGGGAAAGCGATCAGCAGAAATGCTTCAAATGTTCCCTCAAGTCATCCTTGAAACACTTCAACGTTCCGCCTGAGTCTTGAGAAAATGGCACACATGATCGCTCCACCTGACAAAGTCATATCGATGCTTGAGCTACAAAGGAGGAGAATTGCATGAGCAGTACAGAATCGCGAGCAGTGGAGATCTCCGAACTGAAGCACGTCCGCTACTCATTACAAAACCAATCAATATCTTCTGTCCAGTGTGCCACAGACAGTTAAGAGCACAAATGGGCCTGATTGACCATTCACTTACTCACAGAAACCAAGCCAGTTAGCAACGTCATGGTCATCTACAAACTAGAAGGATGAATAACATAGCTCTATATCTGCATAGATGACTAAATAATGGTGGCAGTAAAGCAGATTTTACAAAACAACAGTTGAAGACACATTGCTGCGGATATGATTAAACATTGTAGCCTAATATCAAAATTTGGATTTTTGGCTATTATTTAATCTGGTTTGCTTTCTGTTTGTATGTTTGGTAGACAACAGCAGAATGACCCTAATATACTATAGATGAAGCAAGTGTTGTTCAGACGCCTCTAGCCTGCGAATACACAGAAAGAGTTATGATGATTGACCATGGTTTCCAATGCATTGTATGCATCAATCAGTATCGCTTGCAGTAGGAGCAACGATAGTACTAAGGTACTCGCAACAACCATGACCTGTGAAAGAATTGTGAAAATAACTCTTGTAGTATGGAATTATTATATCGCCATCGTGCACAACAAATGAGGTATGGACGATATTTTTTCCAGGAAAAATAATCTAAACAAACATTTGATATTCGTTATGGACATCCTTAAAAACTGAAGCGCTCTAGACGTGAAATACGTTTTTCTGCAGGAACCGCCTTTTCCGTGTCATTTTTTTGTTTTCGTAAGAAAGCAAGAGATGACACCAAACTATACTTGTGACACATGAAATAAGAAGAGTTTAAGGAAGAAGAATCTTAAACAATCATCAAGCAACCAAAACATGTAAGAGATGATAATCGACATTTTCCATGGTAATCAAATGTAGGAATGCAAACCAAATTAATGAACCATTCTTTTATTTTTGTTCAATTGAACTTGATCGTGTTGAACATTGTATACATTAATACATCTATGTTAAAACCAAATGTAACAAACCTTTGATTGAAGATCAAGAGTCAACATTTCAGTTTTATAATAACTTTTACATATAATTTGACCCATTTATGTCTTGTTCTTTTGCACTCAGTAGGAGTGATAAAATAATGTTTTACCCAGCCATAAGGTACAAGAGATTTATTATAATACATGTCGAGAAACAATAACCTGTGCAGTATTTGAGTAAATCGCTCTACCACTCTGGTATCATTCAATCGCCTTGATGCAAAATAGCATGATTTAAAATCCGTCTCTGTTGTGGACAATATTTTGCCAGGAAAAATACCCTAAACTAGCATCTGATATAAAATTATGGACACCCCAGAAACAGAAGTGGTAACTTCCAGGTAGAACACATTTTTATTAAGGTACGAGTCATACCTATATCTGCTCCAGTGTCACATCCGTAGTTTACATTCTTATGTCTGCTATAATCTTTCGATAAAGCATTATTAGATCGTTCATTATTCAAACAAGAAAACTATATAAGTTTATCCTTCTGATGTCAAAGCTATCCTGATTAGGAAGCAATGTCAATAACGCCACTATAAATAGTAGTATCATACAAAATTAAAATAACTAGACAAAACTACGTAAGTGTTTTACTCTGAGTCGACGGAAAGAACGAGTTTGATACGGTGCAAAAATATGCTAAGGCCGAGAAAATATATTCCTGTACTGTATCAAACGAGTTCTTTCTACCAACTCGAAAGAAAGAACGTATGTGGGTTTTTCGTTTATTGCACATCTCCTTTTTATTTACACACCCTTTTAAAATCTTAAAATATATCCTTAGCAAACACAATTTAGGCAGTTGGAAGTTAATGAAAGATAACGTACAACACACTGAAAAATAAAAGCATGATACAGTACCTGGACCAGGTCCAAATAGATACTTTACAGCGATTTACCTTTGGGTTAGGTTTTTTAAAGTGGTCGTATGGTACAAAATAAATGGGTTTAAACTGTATTCATGGGTAAATGGGTGGCTTGCACTTTGTATAAAACTATTAGCACAGAGCTAAAGACAGATAGTTATGTTGGTACAATGATTATGTCTACATCATTCGATCTTGAAATGAGTCTGATATCTGCCGCACGTGCTAAATTCTCGGAGCAAAGAATTTTATTAAAATGATTTAAGAAATCGAAGAACTGAACCATGCGCCTGTGCATCTCGTTCCCGCCTGCAACACTGACGACAAATCAAAGCGACATAACCATTTACAAAGTCATTTTTCCTTTAGATTGTTGAAAATAAATCGTCACCATTTTCCTTATTATATATATGTTGTCAGTATACGCATGAAACAAATTCCTTGAGCTGAAATCAATGGAAATATTTCATTAATCTACCATGTAAAATCCACTTCATTTCATTTCCTGTGGGAAACCATTGCACATCATCTGATTTTCGATTATATGTTTCAAGTTAAGAGAAAACCTATTGAATCTGGAACCATAAAAAGTTCTCTGATTTTGCACAGTCATTACTATCTACTGAATTTTCAAACTATCATTGTCTCTGACATGTAAGTATGATGCAAACACAGACTGAGTTTCAAAACTATCTTGTCTCTGATAGACACATTGATTTTCCATATTTCGGAGAAATTGAAAAAAGCAAAGACCACTTTCATCTTTCTGTCCCCAGCTCCTTCTAACATATTTGCAAGATACATATATATATATATATATATATATATATATATATATATATATATATATATATATATACATCAGACTGAACAGGAAGTACTATCCCTGGATTCTATAGAAAAATGCTTGATAATAGTAGGCAGAATTAATATTTAATACAAATAATACTAGCATACAGGTTAGCGAATTTTTAATTCGTACTCTACGGAGATTCGAACCCATGTCCGCTGGTAAACGGCACCCATCGCCTTGCCTGCACACACGAGCCAATATTTCCCCACGACTAAGCACACATCACCAGAAAGTGATGCTACTAAATCGGTTATTTGCGATCGTGCGTAGCAGACACACTCGCTTGAGGAAATAGTAATTAATTCTCATCTATCTACACAGTCGTGAGGGAATATGGGCTCATGTGTGCTGACAAGACGATGGGTGCCGTTTACCCGCGGATCTGGATTCGAATCTCCGTAGAGTACGAATTAAAAATTCTCTAACCTGTATGATAGTATTATTTGATATTTATAATAGAAAAATGCTGTTTGAATGGATTTTCTATGGTCCGAAGAAAAGTGGTCAAGGATAAATCCCTTCACTGTTTGTTGTGATAAAAACATCGTTAACGTCTTTGTGGAGATAGTACTTATTCACAAATGCCAGAGATGAATAACTCAAAATCTATCTAGCTGGGTACTTAACAATCTGTGGTGTTTTTGTTTATTAAGGTTCAGTTTGCCAGTAATGTAAGTGACGGAATTTGATTATTGTGATGATTTTGCGAAAATTGCCGACGATGTGTAGACATCAATAGTGATTTTGTTCCACCTGTTGACTTATATTTGCCTCAGAGTGGTTGTAACAAACATTCGAATACGGTGAAATATAATCCTGCTAAGGACAATATAGAAATCAACAGTGGGAACCACCCTGATATTTCAATAACAACTCGAGGCCAGCTTGGTATTTTAGTATTAAGTCAGGTCTGTACAGCTAATACTGAATATACCCTGGGATTGGTTCTACATTTTTCGTTGAACAGGTTGCACCAAGAAAGACTCAACGAACTAGAGAAAAATCTCAATCGTCATTAAACGAGGACGCATTTGTCATTGTAACAGTTTAAGGCGAAGACGAGAACGATCGTTGAAGAAAAAAATTCATTGGTGTAATCTGTATGATTTTATATGAACATAATGCCAGGCCAAATGACGATCAAAAGATCAATCGCCTGAAATTTAAACATTTTTCTGAATGATATTTTTCTGTGATTATGACAATTGCGCCAGTAAAACAGAACATTTGCTTTGGAAGAACATACGCGGATATGGCGATGACCGGCGTGTCGGGTAATTATACTTTGCGATGACATTCTAAATAGAAGAACTAGAAAAGACTCTGAACGTTACCGACACAAGAAAATAATCAAAGATGATAAAAAGCTGCATGGCGATATCGCCAAGAGAGCCGCACTATATGTAAAATACATCCGAGTGTGTATAGTTGTATCTTGTATTTGTGGAATTCGACTATTTCATTCGGAAGAAAGATTCAAAGCCAGGAATACTTTTAATTTCTTTTTAATTCACAAAGTTGTTAAGATGTGGATTATTTGAGGGATGCTCCTTTGCATATTTTGGCCCATCGTTTCACATTGTTTAAGTGAGACGGAACGTAATGCCAAATGGATAGATATTTATTTCATCCAGTTTATTTCGAAACAGTTTATATATTGAAGCTACAAATAGTTCGTCAGAACCAATTTTTAAAAAATCACCTGAACACAATGCACGTTTTAAGGCCTCGATTGTGTTTCGTCGACGTTCTGATTATTGGTCGGCCGATTGGGTGACTTTGTTGTGGTCGCCTGAGGTTGCTGTGTCTACGAATTCTAAGCAGTACTTGGCCTTGTATATGTAGGTGTCACAAAGATTGTGCATAGGGAAGTATTGATAGAGACAATAACATTGTATGTTGTTATAAAGAGACTTAGCATTCAAATAAACGAACAAAGCTAAAAAAATAACATTTTATTCTTCAGAACGAGAAATAGAAACAGTTTCAGTTAGAAATTTCTCAACATTTTCTTGCTGCCTGGTTTGACCAAAGCGGTTTTCGCGCGAAAACTGGAATATATTTTGCGTAGTGAAATCTCAGTCAGCGTAGGCTTGATTGACCAAAACGTATTCCTGGAGAAAGTAAGTCCTTTTGCAAGGTCTATGCCCCACTACTGTTATCAATATTATTTTTAGTTTTCAACACATTTAGCTTCCACAAAGATTAACAATTCTTAGATCGGGTGACATTTGCTGCTAAGTTTTTGGTTTGACAACGTAATTAGCAGCCAAGGAATGACCGTCAAATTAGTTCAAATGATATTTGGAGGAAATGCAGATTTAAACTCATTTCCTTTCGATCAATGCCAATGTAAGCATCAATTGGAATACCTAGCTAAAATTTAAAAGGATGAAACATTTTGAAACCTTTATAAACAGAGCTTTGAGTTTTCCAGGAAAAACAGAAGAAAAATGCAAAATCTGTTCATTCTTGTCATCCTTATACCATTGTCATCCTTATACCAATCTCCAGTTTGACTATGAAGACTAGAGCTTCTACGTTTTGAACAATACTCTTTCTTTTTGTTCTCAAGTCTGGTCATCTATAGCAGCTTTAAGAAACGATGGTCATTCCATAATGTGTTTACATCTGGGTCGTCGTCAGTGGTATTCGGCAGAACAGACACTATTACTCACACTTTTTCTTCTTCTCACGTAAAGAAACGTATGCACAGAAAGTCTGTACGTCCAGAACATACCCTCACAAAATGCAGACTAACGGACTTCCTAATATTTAACTAACTAAAGAAACCTACAGACGTCGTGAGAAAATTTGACAATAACGAGGGTCCTCTCTACACATGCAATCACAATTTCGTCCAAGGAACAGAAACTATTCAAGAAATATAAGAAAAGATATTCACTCTATAGTTCTGGCTCCCAATTTTTATTAATAATAGCAGCAAACGAAGTTCCCATCTCCGGCTAAATTGAAAACAAAAGGAACTGAAGATACTGAAATGACCTATTAACATATAGACTTGGTGAGCAAGCAATAATAATTTAACTCAAAATATAATTATAAACTCTTCCATATATTAAACAAACCAAAAGATTGGATGTTAATATTGTGCTTATCAATATTTAGGACTGTGCTTTGAAGTTAAATTGAGTATTGAATTACAATCTAACCAAAAGAATTCGCTGAATATTTCTAACCGTAGAAAGTTGATGTAATTGATCAATATATTTGTATTGAATCATAGGAAGATACAGTGAACTATGTTAATTAAGTCACAATATCGTTTCATTGCGCATTTTGTGATCTCTCTCTCTCTCTCTCTCTCTCTCTCTCTCTCTCATAATGGTTTAATTACATTTACATAATACATTGATTGAAGATTTATTATGTCGTTAACGAGTACTCACAAAAGACCGACTTGAGGCATAAAACAAACAAATTGTCCAGTGCCGGATTACCATATAGGAAGAGTAGGCACCGGCCTATGGGCCCCACGCCTTTTAGGGGCCCCGCGACAAGCGACAACGGATTCGATCTTGACGTATTAGGAGATAATTTGAAAGAGGGTTGGCATGGGATTTCGACTGCCTAGGGGCCTCCACAGGGTTTAATCAGGCACTGAAATTGTCCTTAACAACTAGCACATCTTCTACAATATATAATGTTGCTGAAAGCGAGAAAACGCCAAATGCTAGACATAATGTGCAGTGAACTCTTTGTACTGCGATGCAAGCATTGTAGGACAAAGTCGTCGTGTCGTGTATATGTGTTCAAATCAATAAATCGCATCTGCTCCAAACATCATATCCTCATGTAATTACGTTTATATTTGTAATGGTAGTTCTCTGTGGCATGAATTATTTCCTCAAGTGACCACCAGTCGTATTATCTTTTCGAATTCGTACCCGAATAGTATTCTATTGATAGGTGTCGGTTCCGGTCAAGATTAGCTCCCATGACAAAAACGTCAGACTAACATTTCGATCCATCTTCCTTAGTATTATTAGTGACTAGATTAGTAAGTTGTACGATTAATTTGTTCCTTACAGAATCATTTTAGTTTTTAACATACAAAAAAAACATTCGAAATCATCTACATCTCCATGAAATAAATATTCCCCATACATCTGTTACCGGAGGATAATCAAAAACCTGCGGACATTACCTTCATGAGTAATGTGCAAGTCAATGACATTATTTAAAAATTATGTATTATTGTCTAACAAATGTTCTCTAAATAAACTTCATATTATTGTCTCAGAGTGGTTCACCTATTGTGCTGTCTCACGAACTAAAGAGCCCTATCAAAATAGGTAGTTTATCTTATGACCCAACGAAATGCTGTAGTTGGTGAATAATTATAATATTTAATTTAGTTTCTTCTTTGATCTGTAGAATTCAGAAGATGTTTAGCATCATCGTTTCGAAATCGTGGCATTGCTTACAATCAACAAATGTTCCACAAAACACAAGGAGGTCAAACTGTAAAAGTCGGTGCGTAGCAATACTGCCTGTAAGAAAATTCGTTATGATCATTAATAGGAGTAGTAATCAGAAGTCTAGGACGATTCTTTATGTCCTAAATTTAGTTCGAAGAAGCCGCAGTGGCTCAGTTATAATGTCTTTGTATTCGTGACCACTAGATTGCAGACTCCATTCCAAGCAACAAATCATACCAGATCAGCTAATGGTTGCATGTCAATGGGCAAAGTACATTATTTGCCTCGAGACGATATAACCTTAAAAGTGTTGATGTGCCGTAAAACAGGAAATACGACATCTAACTCTTTGGTGAGCAAATGGGAATTCAAGGATTTACGATGTAATATCGCATGCTTTATTATCATAACAGAAGAATACACTCTTTGTCTATTGTATACTTTTAAAGGCAAATCACATTTATTCTTGGTCTACCTCTAGACGTATTTATCTATCTATAATAAATATCTCTATTACTACAACCAGCTGTATATCTTTCTTTCGTTCTATCAACCTATCTACTACATATATACCTGTGTAAATATATATGTTGACCCGCATTTTATAAGTGGTTATCGTGCTGAATTCTTATGCAGAAGGGTGCGAGATCTAATCCTGCCGACGAGCTGAGTGGGTCATGGATAAGCATACTCTTGCCTCGCAGGAAATACGTATGGATGCTCAGAAAAAGCTTTTCGTATATAAGCAGCAAAATAAGACCAGTGTGAACGTTGTAACCCGCGCAGACCTGCTCATAGTCGATGATGTGCTCCACTTTAAGCAACAGAACAATAACTGTCGTTCCACCTGCAAGATCAAAATGCCTTCGCCTACAAGCCATAGGACACTCATCATTTCAGTATATGCTACTCAAGCAATGTGAGGTTCATCTCTCTGGTGTGCAATCAGAGGGGATACAACGCTTTGTCCCGCGGGTCCAGAAGACAATGAAGATAAGGACTTTGTTCTCAGCGATATGTATGTTAAATGAGGACCCCGATCGGGTGGTAAATGCTTCTCAGAGGCAAAACCTGCAGGTCTTCACGCACAACCGCACGCTTAGTCTCTGCCCCGTTGTTGCAAGGCAGAAAATATTGTACAGGCGAACCAGGTTTAGCATCTGCACGTTCTGGCCTGTAGATGTTTATTGATGACACCGGGTCAGAACAGTTTCTCTTCCAGATCGACGGTCGCGTCAAATGGGAACCCACAACAGCATGCAGCCGCCTAACCCACTCAGTAATAAACCCGTTTGTAGTAGTTACTCTTGCGCCAGCAGAATGCAGCATCTCATGTGTGTACTGGTGTAACTTGGCAAGGATCTAAATTCAAAACTGTTCTCCTCAAGGAAACCCCTGGCCTCGCCCAGCAAGAACTGCTCGACGTGTTCGGTGAAGCGTTGCATATGAATGGTTCTCATGCTCGCGTGGTGCCACACACTTCCAGTACCCCATAAATTCTGGCCAGGATTGACCTGTAATAAATGTGCACATTGGCGACCTATTCCCCTTCCACACTCCATTGTACATACTTGACAAAGAGTCGATGGCTTTTGAAGCCTCCTCTGTGGCCAAGAGCTCGGCCTCCAGTTTACAAATTGCGAGATCATCCACCATCCTCGCATACATGCTCGCATATCGCCAGCCTTGTCGAGCGGCGGAAACAAGACGTCGACCCGAGACACCTCGTTGAATCATCAAACTGCAACATGTTAAATTGTGCGTCGTGCTGGCTACTTGATCTGTAACATGGCCTACTTTGTGAACCATGCCATAACAACATCAGTTATATCGGAGGCTTCAGCTATCTATATTGTCTATGCCGTGTCTTTCCATTACCCCATACAACCTACCGCAAGCTGGTGACAAACATCATCTCGTATTTTTGCTGTTTAGCGGATGGTATAGAAAATTCAGAAAGTTTTGGCTTGTCGCTGTGGTCTTTGATATGCCTAACTGATGCTGTGGACATCTGCGGTGCTTCACATTCCGACGAATCCCCCAGACGTTGCTTTCCGCTGTAATTTCGACAGTGCTTTATATTTGAAGACTCTTTCTCCTACGTTCCAGGAATTTGTTGTGGCGTGGGGATGAGGTTAGCAGAAGCTACCAGAGCTAGGTAGCCCAAGGGAACATAGATGGCATCGCATGCTATTGTTACTTGAGCAGCGGGAGCGCTGTGTGTGTGTCTGTGTCTGTGTGTGTGCGTGTGCCAGGAGTCTCCTTTTTTTGTCACCTAGACGCTGTTTCATCACATGTGCTAGTCTTTAACCAGCAGCGAATCTATATGTGTGTTTGCATGACTTTCTGATATTACTCTATTGACGAATCGGTCTTCAATTCTGCTGACGCATCATTATGATTTTACTGGCGTATCCATCATCTGTATTACTTGCAATTTCTTATCGTTGTTAATTTTCAAACTTGATATGTCTATATTTAATTACAAGTTGTGTGATAACAGCAGATTTGTATTTTTTACATTTCTAGGTCAAAGCCTTCTACACCCACCCACTATCCCATGACTTTGTCTCCACATCATACGCTGATCGAACCTGTGATTATAGTGCTTCTCCAACAGGGGCCTATGCAAGAGGAAAGTCATCTCGGGTAGATGACTTCAACTTTGATCAGTGACCATTCAAGCCCTATTATCATAATAATACTCCATCCACTTTCAAGTTTGCACGACTACAAATACAAAGTCCATGACCACAATTCTTTATCATATTTCACTCGTTTCGCAGATTGTGCGTGAATGCGACAAGCACAGACACATACGAAGGCATGAGGGAATATATTTGATTTGTATCAATTCTCGCATGTTAAACAGTGCCAATCATTATTATTGGAATTGTATATACAACTAGTGTGGTTCTCAATTTTTAGTGCAGTCATTGTTAGACAGACCAGTCAATATTTACATGCAAACGTAGTATAGGCTCTGCGTTATCTGTCAGTAGAGCAATGCTGACGCTTGTATAGAGATGTGTTAAATTCTATTTTCTGCGTTTTGCTCAAGTCTCAACAGGGAAATAGAGAGTTCCTGATTTAGCCAAAACGTTTAGTATTTTGGTGCGCCTATTATTTCAAAACGGAATTATAAACTTCCTCTCTTTAATTTGAAAACCAGTCAAGTCGCTGCTGGACGAAAGGTTGTCAATATTTAAGAGACCTAGAATTATTATTTCAACGTAATGCATCCTTACCATTACACGGATTATGGTAATATGTACAACAGGCCATGGAACATACTTCAAAATATCGTTGTTTTCACATTTACATAGGACGGTGCGCGCGTCTATTTCTTCATCAGTTTGTTAACTTCAAGCAAGAGTTCTTCTATTTACTTGCTAATAGTTCTCGATGGGCCAGTCAATAACCGTGTTATATTTCTGATAATACAACTTCGCAGATTCGAATCACACTCGAAGAAAATTGTAGTTTTCTTTAATAATCGAGGAAACGTCCAGGTATAGGTTGCTTGTACATAAAAATGAAAGTCAATCTGACGATGTAAGTTCAATGTCAGTAATGATTACGCGATACGGATAATTTTTTCAAACAAACTTTTAGCCTCAAGTCGTTCGTTTCGCAAATAAACGGTTCATCTGGGGCTATAAATAAAATTCGCCGTAATTGACTCTGGCTACAAATATCTGTTGACCATAAAATATTCATGTTTAACAGGTTCAAATCAGCAGTGTGCTTATAATCTCTACGAAATGCTGATGTACATACAACAAAAGCGGATATATATATA
>JAECUM010005917.1:0-54351 GCA_016617855.1 Megalonaias nervosa | reverse complement strand
ATATATATATATATGATACATATCATATGGCGAATAACAGTCCTTTCAAGCTCACTGGATCCAGCAAGGGACCACGAGTGTCAGGTATTGATTGAGATAAATGCAATAAACTGACAACGAACAGTGCAAAACTAGTATCTAACTAGAGAGAGCGCTTTTGACTCTTAATGAGTCTTTTTGAAAGGCATATACAAAACATAGACAAAACAAGCAAATAAAACACAAAAACTGTTGTGTTTGCAAAACTTTACATGGCTGTTTCTACAGGAATTAAACCTTTAAATGTATAATGTCTCAACCAGCCTATATCAACTTGTTGTGGATACTGGATCATATTTGTATTAACCTAGAAATCAATGAGCCATAACGACATCTGTTAAAGTAACAAATATAGCAGAAGTAAGATCCGTCTTCTCATTATTCTGTAATGATAAAAACTACACTGTGACTAAATACAATGACCAATGTTCAGATCAAGAGCAAGTTATCAACAACTCTAATATACACAGGATAACGCTGAATCTCGTATCCTATATTTTGAGATATAATTATATAAAGAAATACATATACCACATGCATGTAACATGGCTTGTGAAGTGATCATATAAAGCAGTTTGATATACCATTAATGTAGGTATATCAAATTCTGACTCGCCCATGGCGTACGAATACGCATATAACTGTGGTATCAACAGTACACTAGTTACGGAGGGTAATTATCGCCATAATTATATGCGGGCATTTTCGATAAGTATATGCTGTATATTTTGTTTGCTCTATTCTAGTTCATATTGTCTATGTGTGTAGGATGTACATTATAGATTGCATCTTTATATTTGTCAATAGTTCTTTCTAAATTTGTTATGCTTGCTACTGGAATAGTGAAATTTCATATCATCAAATTACATGTGGATAGTTTTAATATTACGTACGTCAACATTCTACATTGCATCACTCTGATTCTCTGCTCTACATTTTGACAATTCATTTGATTACATGTTAATCAGTTTAACGTTAAATCTGCATAGCATTGTAGAAGTTACAATGTAACACAGGGATAATTACAAGCAAGATGCTGGCATAAAGCAAGTTGGACTATTGAAATGGACGTCATCTGGTGTCATAATGGGGCATTACTGTTAGGTTGATCAATGAAGATGAACAACTGTCCTGAGTCTAGTCAGTCAGGTTCAAAACATGGAAGACATAACCTCGGGTCACTTATTTCATCCACAAGCCTTGGTTAACTTGCCGTATATGCCAATAAGAAAACCAAACAACAAAAGAACCACAACCCACCCACCTCACTCTCTTTGCCACGATGTTCTCCTTCGAAATTATCCACATAATTAGCGCCAACAAATTGTTCGTTTCAAACGAATGATTTGGAGTAAGTTTGGGTATAAGGAGTTAAATGGCTGCTTTCAGGGCTATCGCAAGCTTATAAAATTGAAACAGTTTTCGTTTCCGAACAAACAATGCGTCAAAGGAATTTTATCAGTATTGTTTTCCTGCTGTTCATTTATTTAAACTAGGGCCTCTCTTGCTAATACATGTCCCCCTGATTTCATATGTGTATCGAAATGCCACATTATGTTGACATAAGAGAGAGAGAGAGAGAGAGAGAGAGAGAGAGAGAGAGAGAGCACGTAGATTGATCACTTGGATTATTTGGCGCGGGGGGGGGGTCTTTTTAAATCGTCTTTATTTTCCATTCTTCTGAAAAGCAGCTTGCAATATGATCGTACATTGATAATAATGATGTTCTAATTCGTTTTCGTTGTAAAGAAATTTGTGAATATGAGAACCGGAGAACGGTGAAAGCGAAGAGTGGTTCCGTCACAGTTTTTCGCTTGAAGAAAAAACATTAATTCACTATGAATACTACTACTACGCCTACTATTACCACGCCTACTACTACTAATATTGCTACTACTACTACTACTACCATTACTAATAATAATAACAATAATAATCGCAATCCCTGGAAGAAGTAAGCTTTTAAATTGTCCGTTTCCCTCAATAATACTTTGCTGTCGAGACAAGGCAGTTCTCCACGTCCAATATACCTGTCTCCCGTCACCATCATTCTTTTATTAAGGCGTCCTAATTTCTCGTAATGGAACATTATTCTCTTGCATCTTGCGTCGTGCTAACAGCCAACTTGCAACTTTCATTGCATTGCATTATCATTTTCAGTACATGAACGTTTTTGCCAGTGTGATACTTAACCGTTTTATAAAACCATACATATCAATTCAAAAAAGAAAATTTAGAGTTGGAAAGAAGTATTTCAAAATGTTAATATGTGTAATATACATTCACATAAAATAACATATAATGGAATTTGAAGACAAAGAATTGCAGTATTGAAATAACACATTTAACAAATTTGGTAACAGATATCGGCGGATGTAAAGATGTAATACAGAATGCACAAACTGCAAAAGATGCAGCATATACTAATAGCAAAATGCATGCATACAATTATGAAGGCATTTCCCCTGCATGGACCATAGCTTCAATGCTCTCCAGATCGGTGATTAATATCGACATATTAATCATTGATAAAACAAGAGCAACACAGAAAATAGGCATAATCCCAGCTTTCTAAATGAATTAAACATGTCAGTGTCATAGAAACCGACCAAGCAAACCCTGCTACTACTTTGGAAGGGGAAAGAGGGCAAGCCTTGTAGGGTCATGAATTTCTATGAATCAACCATTTTATTGGGAGGGGAATTAAGTTTGCGGGGTGGGGGGTGGAGTGTGGGAGCAGAATTTCCTGCTACGACACTGAAACATGTTACACAATTTCATCAACCTCCCTCCCACATGTCATAATGGGGGAAGCAAAATATATGTGAAAATATGCGGAGAGTGTAAAAAACGAATTTGAGCTGTATGAAAACATTTAACATACACCAAGCAACAGACGCAAAGTAACATGCAAGATCTCGAGTCGTTACAATGGTGTGTGTAGTCTTCGTGGGACTTTACTAGTATTACATACTACAAAAACACGAGAACAACTCCTATTCCCCGTTTAATCTGCATTTATCTACATGAATAAGATACGTTATACATTTGTATCGAAACTCACTCTGTATTCCATATTCTCTCTCTCTCTCTCTCTCTCTCTCTCTCTCTCTCTCTCTCTCTCTCTTGTTTATCTTTCTCTCATAACTTGCACAAAACAACCCACAAGAACCCGTCTCGTAATAATAATGGTTGGTTATCATTGTATGAATACACTTTTTCATGGATTCTTTCTAGTGTTACAAGATGCCTAGGAATGCAACGTTCCAAAACCCTGCCATCATGAGTGTCAAAACAGCGTATCAGTTGGACTTATTAACCTCTGTTATTATAGATTTAATTCAGTCGTAAATTCACACCTTCGGAGCTCAGAGGCGTTTTCTTTGTTGTTGCCAGTTTAAATTGAGTTTTTATTTAAAATAATTTGTTTTCCCTGGAGACTTTAGTGTTCATCAGAATTCTTGGACAAAAACATTTATTGAAATTATTCGGAATTCTAAAGCCGGATTATTATTCTTGGATTTAAAAAGGAACTGTTGACACATCAACACAAACAAGGTTATAGAAGACGTCATCGACCTCCATCTTGGAATTTCGTCTGGATTTGAACTTTGATTCATTTAGAACTTTTTAGCGATAGGGCTTATATTTTTAAATTCTAGGATTAAATTTTGGATTAGATTCACAAACAGTAAGTCCTTTTGATATGTTTACCTTGTTTTCTAGGGAAATACATTATTCTGTTAAAATTTACAAAGCTTGTTCGCTTCACTCTTTTCTTTGTTACTTTATACGAGCCTTGTCACGTAACAGTAAGCAATGTGTTTTGATTACTGCGGTCAGTATCGAGCCTTTACAGCTTTTGCGCACAAAACACGCAATGCATATGCATTGCATTGTTCAAATTAGGAAAGAAAAACGCACCTGAAATAGTGCACATGCTATATTGTTTTTTTAAAGTGTAAGTATGTAAGTAAGTCATGGTTGGATAGTCTGGCTATCACTGAATATATCTATATGCAATACATTTAGTGTGAATCGTTAAATAAAGCAAATCAGATAAGGTAATTATAACCATAGCCAGGGCCGGATTACCCGTTAAGCACACTAAGAACGTGCTTAGGACACCAGCCCAATAGGGGCACCTGAAACAAAACTCAAATTTACTGTTGATGATAAAATTAAATAAATTATAAATGACCATTTCGATCTGCATGTAGAAGTTTGATTTTGTAGGGTGGGGGTTACCATAATGTTTTCAGTGATTAGGACCTCGAAGGACTTAATCAGGCGCTGACCATAACCCTACCGATACCAGGTAGGTCTCTTTTTCAACAGGTACATGTTTCAACGTCGCTAACAAGTTGAAACCTGAGGCCAACGAGAACGCCTTTCAACAACGTGGACTAATGTCCATTGTTGCGACGTAATTTTTTCAACGTTGAATGCGGTCAAGGACACATTTTCAACGGGTTACTCGGTTTTTTCATACACCAGTCTGAAAATGGCATAAACAATGTTGAAAGTTCGGCGTTTCCCTTACACTCCCTTCCGTATCTCTGATATAAAACTATTTCGTGTAAACGGTGTCCTGAGGAAGTTTCCCGCCAGCCACTTGTCTATATTAAAGCAGTCGAGTTCAGGCCGTAGATTGGCTACAAAAATCCACTGTACTTTCTTCGTTTTAATTCGTCTGCTACCATGCTACGTAAAACATTAGGCTCTGCTCCAAGTATAACGTCGAGTTCGCGACCAAGAGCAGATAATCTTTTTATCCTTCCATAATTTCCGAATTCCGAAGATTTGTCATTCCAAAATCAATATAATCCGATTGAACTCCATCACTTGAATCCTCAGTGAGTGGGATAAGTACAACTAAATTAATTGCATGATTTACCTGGCTGTCTCTCTCACTATTATGGTAATGCTAATATTTATTTAGATCAGAGTACTATTATTATAATTTAACTCATTCGTTTTCTTCTTAACTTTATAAGGGCCGTAATACCCAGTTTGAAGAAAATTTTGAAGAATGAGCAAGAGAGAAAAAACTCTGTTATCAGACTCAAAAGTTCTCTCCATTAAAGATATGTGAAACCATAATTTCACTTATGACTTGAATTGATGAATGCCAAATTTAAACATAAGTAGCTGGAAAATTCCAGATTTGAAACTTGATCCGATTTGACAGATTTGGGAAGGCCCAATTGAGTAAAAAAACGTCATAAAAGCTTTTAATATAGTTTAAGTTATAAAATTCATCAAAGGATTTGCTTCTGGGAATCTTGTTGACGCTCACATAATGGTCAACAAATATAGGTTGCCTGACTTGGTCTTAGGTAAGGGACCAACACAATCTACCATTATTCTGCTAAATGGTTCGTCAATGCAGGAATAGGTTGCAGATGAGCCTTAGGTATCTTCTAATTCGATTTTCCTACCATTTGACAAGCATGACAAAATCTACAGTATTTACAATCATCACTTTTGATTTTTGGCCAATAAAACTGAGTCAAGATCTTTTTAATCCCTAAATGACCAGCCGAAGTAGTTTCATGGGCAAGACTAAGTATTTCCTGTCTGTAAGATATATGGAACTACAATTTGATAGTTCACTGACCATTCGTCACCAGCAGGTACCTCGGGATTTCTCCATTGTCTCTTAAGAATTCCATTTTTAATGAAATAACAGACAAGTACTTCAGTGGCTTCAGTTTCACTAATGACCCTCTGAAACAAATATTAGATCTCAGGATCTTTTTCCTGTTCGACGACAAGTGATTGTCGTTTGTCACCCTGATTAGAAGAAAGAGAATGAGTAGTTAAAAGAGGATCACTGTGATCAATACCTTTTGATTGATCCAAACAAGGAGTGAATGTGACCTCATCAAAAGCCCGATCAATACATGTGTCAGCTAAAGGAATATTTTCCTTATCAAAATCATTCTCAAGAGCTTTCTTTACCTTAGCTCTTGTAACTGCACAAGCTAGGTATAAATCAGGGAATTCCTTTTCAATTGGATCAACTTTCTGATCCAAAGAAGGCTTGTCAGTTACAAGTGGATTAACCACAACCTTGTCTCCAGCTAGGTCGTTGCCTAGTAACAAATGAATGCCCTCAACGGGTAAAGAACGCACTATTTCGACTGTCAGAGGTCCAGAAGCTACGTCTGATGACAAATTTACAGAATGGAGAGGAACATTAGCAAAGCCACACTCTACTCCCTGAATAAGAACACTCTCATTAGAAGAAGACTTCTCAAAAAAAGGCAAAGTACCTGATAATAAAAGACTCTGAGAAACTCCCGTGTCCCTTAAAATTTTAATAGGAATAGTATTGGCCAAATCACCCAAGGGTGATATAGAACCCTTCGACATGAATGGGTCATAATTCTCCATAATAAAATTAGACTGGGGTTTATTAGACCCAAGAAATATATTGCTTTCAATTCATGACCGTGACCTTGAGCTCTGAGAAATAAGAGCATTTGAGATAGGTCTATCTTGATTCTGATGCTTATATTTCAATTCGAAGCAATCAGAAATAACGTGTCCTTTCTTCTTGCAATAGGTACACGTAGGAAGAGACAAAGATTTTCAATCAAGCTTATCAGAAGCTTGATTTTTAAAAGTTGTGCCAGACTGAGTTTTAGAAGGAGTCGTGTTAGTCTGAAATACTTTTCTACCAGCAGACTGCTGAGTGGAAGATTTGCCTAGAAAAGAAACTTTATGAGTTAAGGAATACTTGTCAGCAACAAGAGCAGCAGTTTCCAAGGTTTCGATTTAAGGCTCTTCAAGATAAGTATTAATGTCACTATGGACACAGTTCTCGAACCCTTAAAGTAATACAAATTGCATGAGATTTTCATAATTTTGTTCAACTTTCTTGGCTAAGCACCATTAATCAAATAACTGCTCTTTTTCTCTCTTGCAAATTCGACATAAGTTTGTCCAACTTCTTTTTTATAGTTCCTGAATTTTTGCCGATAAGCTTCAGGGACTAACTCATAAACCTTTAAGATGCATTCCTTACCCACATCAAAGTCAGCACTCTGCTGAACTGATAGTAAATGGTAAGTGTCACTAGCTTCCCCAACAAGTACACACTGTAATAATTGAATCCAATGCTCCCTTGGCCATTTCAAATTTTCAACGACCTTTTCAACACGAGTAAAATATTTGTCTACTTCATTTTCTCTGAAACGGGGCACTAACCTAATATTCTTTGTAATATCAAAACTTTAATTTGTATGTGAAGTGGAAACATGCCTTTCACTTGCCAGCTCTATTTCTTTCATCCTAATTTGAAATTCCCTTTCATCCTTCTCTCTTTGCAATTGCATCTGTCTCTCTTTCGCTCGTCTTTCTCAAATTGTAATGTTTATAATTCTCTCTTTCCTGTCTGTCTGTCTGTCTCCTTCTCTTCTAATTGTAACTGAATTTGTTGATCTCTCTCTCTCTCTCTCTCTCTCTCTCTCTCTCTCTCTCTCTCCTCTTTCTAAAATTGTTAATGCATTTGTTTCTCTCTCCCTCCTCTTTCTCAAATAGCATTTGTTTTTCTTCCTTCTGTAAATGCAGTTGTTCTTTTTCTTTCTCTTATTGCAACTGCATTTGTTTTTACCTCTACTCTTTCTGAAGCTCGAGCTTTCTTAACTCCAATTCCATGTTGTTTTTTCATTTTTGATTCCTTTACTTTTATGTCAGTCTGATACAGACTTACTGATCGAAACCAAAACACTTTTATCCAAAACATTGTTCTCTACCAAATACTGGATCAAGATGCTTTTTATTTCTTGCTTCGTTAAAGATGTTTTTGCTTCAGAAAGATCGTAATTTCCGGCAAGTTGAAGCAATTCATCTTTCTTCAAACTATCCAACTGCTACTGAGTAGGATTTGAAAGAAAGATTTTTACTTTTGATGACATTGTGAAAAAGCCTGTTGATTTCACTAAAGATTTCAAACAAAATGTGAAATAATACTTGGGATTTAAAATATTCTGAAAATTAGGGGTATTTAAATTTCGAAAACAATGTTCTGAAATATATTAGCCAGGATTCAAATATCCCGGACCAGCCCTCAATTTTCTTTGTTACGTGACAAGGCTCGTGTAAGGCAACAAAGAAAAGAGTGAAACGAACAAGCGTTGTAAATTTTAACAGAATAATTTATTTTCCTAAAAAAACAAGGTACAAATATAAGAAGGGATTTACGGTTTGTGAATCAAATCGAGAAATTAATCCTAGAATTTAAAAATATAAATGTTTTCACTACAAATGAAGTCCATGATGGAAAGTGATGACGTCCTCTATAACCTGTTTTGTTGTAGTGTCAACAGTTACTTGTTGAATCCACGAATATAATTCCATCTTTGGAATTCCAAAGAGTTTTCAGTAAACGTCTTTCTCCAAGAATTCTGATGAACACTAGATAAAGTCTCCAGGGAAAATAAATTATTTAAAATAAAATCTCAATTCAAACTGGCAGCAAAAAAAAAAAAAAAAAATAAAAACCTTTGAGCCCGAAGGTATGATTTATGACTAACTACAAGATCACTATGAACTACGATTAAACCCTTTTTCATAGTTTTACCTTGCTTTCTAGGGAAATAAATTATTCTGTTAAAATTTGCAAAGCTTGTTCGCTTCACTCTTTTCTTTGTTACTTTACACGAGCATTGGCCAATCCTATCTCTATTAAAATTTTAAGGGACACAGGTGCTTCTCAGAGTCTTTTATTATCAGGTGTTTTGCCTTTTTCTGAGAAGTCTTCTTCTAGTTAGTGTGTTCTTATTCAGAGAGTAGAGTGTGGCTTTGTTAATGTTCCTCTCCATTCTGTAAATTTGTCATCAGACTTAGTTTCAGGATCTGTGACAGTCGTAATAGTGCGTTCTTTACCCATTGTTGGCATTCGTTTGTTACTAGGCAACGACCTAGCAGGATACAAGGTTGTGGTTAATCCACTTGTAACTGACAAGCCTTCTTTGGATCAGAAAGTTGATCCAATTGAAAAGGAATTCCCTGATTTATACCTAGCTTGTGAGGTTACAAGAGCTAAGGTAACAAAAAGCTCTTGAGAATGATTTTGATAAGGAAAATATTCCTTTAGCTGACACATGTATTGGTCAGGCTTTTAATGAGGTCACTTTCACTCCTTGTTTGGATCAATCAAAAGGTATTGATCACAGTGATCCTCATTTAACTACTCATTCTCTTTCTTCTAATCAGGGTGATAAACGACAATCACTTGTTGTCGAACAAGAAAAAGATCCTGAGATCTCCTGTTTGTTTTAGACGGCCATTCGTGAAACTGAAGCCACTGAAGTTATTGTCTGTTATTTCATTAAGTATGGAATTCTTATGAGAAAATGGTGACCTCCTGAATTACCTGCTGGTAACGAATTGTCAGTGAACTATCAAATTGTAGTTACATAATCTTACAGACAGGAAATACTTAGTATGCCCGTTCAGCTCCTCTGGCTGGTGATTTAAGGATTTGAAAGACTTGTCACAAGATCTTGATTCACTTTTATTGGCCAAAAATCAAAGTGATGTTTGTAAATACTGTAGATCTTGTCATACATATCAAATGGTAGGAAAACCCAATCAAAATATACCTAAGACTCATCTGAAACCTATTCCTGCATTTGACGAACCATTTAGCAGAATAATGGTAGATTGTGTTGGCCCCTTATCTAAGACCAAGTCAGGCAACCAATATTTATTGGCCATTATATGTGCGTGAACAGGATTCCCAGAGGCAATCCCTTTAAGGAATATTAAAGGTGAAACTATAGTAAAAGCTTTGATAAAGTTTTATTACCCAATTTGGACTTTCCAAATTTGTCCAATCTTAATCTTGAACTTAATCTTCTTGATTGGCTGTTCAGTTCTAATGTGTTTCTTCATCTTCTTGTTTGGAAACGAGACAAATTAGACTTTTTCACAGCTGTCATGCTCCATTGCTACAACTTCCATTGTTCTTGAACAAACCGCCATCACGGGATACTCGCCAGTCCACCCGTTTATGCTATGATGGACCCTCATCAATTGCTTTAAATGACCACTCCATGGCTCTCCACACTACATTGTGCACTAGACTAAACGAGCTGGGACTACATTCATCATTCCTTAAAAGTAAACTGAAGCGAAAAAAGATGCGTTGTTTCAAAGCTGGCCGGCGCAGAACATGAATAATTCCAGTTATCTCCCCTTCGCCCTTTCCGGCACAGAAATTTACAAACCCGGCCGTTAATTTAGACAACCTAATTCAAATTATAATTAAATCGTCAACCTTTGTGTCAACTATCCAAGAGATACCACTGCGCATCGCATTATTCAATGCCCAATCAGTAGGACCACCGGAAAACGCACAGAAATAGCTAATTTTATCAACGATCAGAATATCAACGTCTTTTTCCTGACAGATACATGGCTGAAAACATTAGTCGATGAACCCAAGTGCGCGGATCTAACACCCACCGGTTACTCCATCAAGAAGTTCCCCCGCCACTCTCGCGGAGGTGGAATTGCTGTCATCGCAAAGAACTCCATGATCAACCGTCTTAACCACACTACAACCTTCAATTTCTACCATACATCGTTTGAACTAGTCCAAACCGCACTCACACTGGAACAAAAGTCAGTCCATTTTTTCTGCCTCTACCGCCTTCCTCCTAGTAGAAAAAAACAAGCTGACTGAATCTCTCTTTTTGGAGCAGTTTCCGAATCTTCTGGAGTATGGAAATTCGATAGGTGGCAACCTGATTATTCTTGGAGACTTCAACTTTCACTTTGACTGTCCTGGAAACCCATACACATCAAAACTCCTATATTCCATTCACGTTTTCAACCTCAAACAGTTATTTAGCCAACCCACCCATAAACATGGTCACATTTTAGACTTTATTCTTTATAGACCTGATGATAATATTCCACAGTCCTCCCTGGTGTCCCACGAACTTGCATCAGATCACCCCTGCATGATATGCCATCTTGACATATCAGTCCTTAACCCTCCACCTTTACTTGCTACTAAGAGAAACCTCCGTGTGATTAACATAACCTAACTAATGCATGACATCCAAGCAAACCTAACAACTAGCTTACCTCCTACAGCAGAACAACTCGATAACTGCCTGCGTTCATTGCTTGACAAACATGCCCCAGCAACCAAGTGCAGAGTATCAATTCAAAATTGTCTCCGTGGTATAGCAGTTTTAACGACCAGCTTCGTACTGCTAAAAGAGACCGCCGTAAAGCTGAGAGGCTTTGGCTTTCCACCAGACTCACTGTTCATAAGCAAATCTATGAAGCCACTAAGAAGAATGTCACAAACATAGTTCATGCAGCGAAATCAGCCCACTACAGTACTAAGATCACGGAAAGTTCCAGCTGCAAAGAGCTATTCGAGATTACTAACAAGCTAATATCAAGGAACAAATGTACACCACTTTCAACTACCTTCTCTGTAGCTGACCTTCCGGACTTGTTTGCAAATTTCTTCCGTGACAAAGTATAAACCATCAGAGATAAACCTCACAACATAATTTCACTTGACTCGTCGTCACCATACAGTTGCGATAGAGAATTTCAGTGGCAACCGTTAGCAGCATTTGAACCTGTCTCAATGAATTTAGTACGTATAATCGTGATGACGAGTAAACCAAAATCATGTGAACTTGATCCGATTCCGACATCACTGCTGCTTGAGTGCTTAGATCCAATATTGCCTTCACTAACTGATGTTATTAATACCTCTCTCATCCGGGGAATTCCCATCATTTTTCAAAACTGCCATTGTAAAGCCTCTGCTGAAGAAACCAACACACGACCATAACGATTTAAAGAACTACTGCCCAGTTTCTAATCTCCCATTCATGTCAAAAGTCTTAGAAAAAGTTGTTCTATCCCAACATGTATCTAATCTGAATTCCAACAGTCTTTTTAGCAATGTACAGTCTGCATATCGCCCTTGCCACAGCACTGAACATACTCTTCTGAAAGTAGTTAGTGACCTTCTCTCTGCTTTGGATGGCGGAAAGATTACAGTCCTCACTCTCCTTGACTTGTCTGCAGCATTTTACACAATAGACCATAATATATTACTTCACCGTCTCCGGCATGTATTTGGAATTCATGATACAGCCTTACTATGGTTCAAGTCCTACTTGATCAACAGGACACAGATTGTGTCCGCAAATGGAAATCACTCCAGCCCAGTTGATATATGTTGTGGTGTTCCACAGGGGGTCTGTTCTTGGACCTGTTCTCTTCATTTTATACACTCAGCCACTCTCAACTGTCATAGATCATCATCCAGTGTCTCACCAATTGTATGCTGATGACACCCAAATATACAAATCTTACCACTCAACTGAAGTTGAAGCTACCATCCAAGGCATAGAGAGGTGCATTTCCGATGTGAAATCATGGATGACATGTAACAAGCTGCAGATGAATGATGATAAAACTGAAGCCATTCTGATTACAACACAAGACTTCCTCATTCACAGCCTTTACCTCAGACAATAAATATCAGCAACACCAATATTAAATTCACACAGTCAGTACGAAACCTAGTTGTTACTCTCGACAGTACTCTCTCATTGCACCAACATGTCATGAACATATGCAAGGCTGCATATCTTGAGCTGAGACGCATCAGCTCCATTCGCAAGTATCTTTCAGTTGATGCCACTAAAACACTTGTGTGTTCCTTAGTACTTTCAAAACTTGACTATTGTAACTCAGCTCTTTCTGGTTCGTCTCAATATCTACTCCAGAAACTTCAAAAAGTTCAAAACACAGCTTCTCGTATCATCCTTAGAGTACCACGATCAGAGCACGCCTCCCCCCGCCCCGCTCTGTACACTACACTGTCTATCCATTCGATCCAGAATTGAACACAAAATTTGTTCTCTGTGCTACGTTTCACTGACGGGCTCCAGTCTAACATACCTATCTGACCTCACCCATGTGTATATACCAGCAAGATACTTACGCTCCTCTTCTGACACTCGTATTCTCATTATTCCCACTATGGATAAAGTTCTCTTGCGTACCAGGGCGCAGTAACGTGGAACGAATTGCCCACTGAACTTAGACACAAAGACACAGTGATTTCATTCAAGAGAGAGCTTAAAACTCACCTATGTCAACTGCAAGAACAGACTTAAAGACCTAATAATGTTTCCTTACCTTAAATATCTACAGCATGTTTTCTGTTTTCGAATCTCGTGGTGTTTGTTTTTATTTTTGTAATCATATCATTATATATGTTTTTTAAATGTTGTCAAATGTTGTAAAGCGCTTAGGGCTTCTGAATATTAGGCGCTATACAAAGTCCTCATTATTGTTATTATTGTACCTGTCCCACTCACTGAGGATTTAAGTGAAGGAATTCAATCGGACACTAATGAGTTTGGAGCGACAAACCATCGTAATTCGGAAATTATGAAAAATCTGGACAAGAAACTTTCACATTTGCAGCAAGAAAGGAATGAATATAATCAGTTATTATTTGAATATGTTCACTTGTTTCCCGATGTTCCTACGAGGACAAACTAAATTTTTTATCACGTTGAAATTGTGAATTCCAAACCTGTGAAACAAGACCCATACATAATAAACTCTCTCAGGCAGGAATACTTGAAAAAGGAAATTCAGTATTTGCTGGAGAATGATTTTATGGAGCCCAGTAAAAGTGACTGGAGTTCACCACGTATACTTGTTCCGAAACCAGATAAAACTTTCCGTATGTGCATTGATTCTAGGAAGGTGAACATTGTGACAAAAACAGATGCATTTCCAATACCAAAAATAGATGACTGCATTGATAAAATTGGAATGCCAAGTATGTCACCAAATCGGACCTTCTGAAAGGATTTTGGCAAATTCCACTAACGAAAAGGGCCAAGAAAATTTCGGCATTTGTGCCTGCAGACAGACGCTATCAATACAAAGCGATGCCGTTCGGGATGAAGGGTTCGCCGAGCACGTTTCAACGTTTGATGAATATGATTACCTTTGGTCTAGATAATTGTGATGCTTACATCGGTGATGTCATCATCTACAACGACACTTGGAAAGAACATCTAGCGGCAATTCGGAAATCCTCTGACAGACTCACTGAAGCAAGTTTGACAATCAATTTATCTAAAAGTGAGTGCTGCCGTGCTTGTGTACCTTTTCTAGGACATATAGTGGGAGATGGACAAGTTAAACCTATACATGTTAAGGTCAAGGCTATCTCTGAATTTCCTGTGCCTGTCAGTAAAAAGCAATTGGTGCGATATTTATGTATTGCTGGATATTATCAAAACTTTTGTTCCAATTTTTATAATATTGTTGAACCCCTGACAAATTTATTGAGCAAGACAAACAAGTTTTTTTAGACTGAAAAATGTCAGGAGGCTTTTCAAAAGTTAAAGGCCATACTTTAGAGTGCTCCAGTTCTTACAGCTCCAAATTTCAGTCAAATCTTTTAAATTATCTACTGATGCAAGCGATGTTGGGGATGGAGCAGTGTTGATTCGAGAAGATAGCAACGGTGTTGATGTTCCAGTGTGCTATTTCTCTAAGAAACAAAAGCAACGGTGTTGATGTTCCAGTGTGCTATTTCTCTAAGAAACAAAATAAGCACCAGATGAATTTTTCAACGGTATAGATGGAATGTTTTGCTTTAATATTGGCATTACAGCATTTCGATGTTTACATTAGTTCAGCTCCTTCTCCTAGTGTTGTGTTTAGTGTTCACAACCCCTTTACTTTTATCGACAAGATGAAAGACAAAAATCAAAGATTATTAAGATGGAGTTTGTTGTTACAATAATATAATATTTAATTCAGGCACATGAAGTGAAAAGACAATTTAATTGCAGATGCACTTTCTCGTGTATAGAAATATTATTTCATGTATACTTTGTAAAATTCATAAGAGTTCTTATGTAATTTGTTTAACCTCGTGTATAATTAACTTCTGGTAAAAAGAAAGGTTTATTAAAGAAGTGTTTCTTTTTCTTTAGGGGGGAAGTGTTACGTATATGTAATTTAATTACTTGTGTGTTAGTTTAAAATTTCTCTTTAATTTTATTTTATTTCATTACATGTAATTGTAAAGATACCTTTATTCACAGGATTTGATTTTGTATAAATTCAGTTCAGTTCTGACCGTTTTTCTTATTCTCAAAATAAACAAGTCATGATTACAACATTATATTTTAGCTGAACTAATTCCCGACCTTTATTCAGAACTTGTAAACAACTTTTTTATTTTGTTTATTATTGAATCTTATAGTAAGATTCGTTCAGTACAATCGAATTCGTCCATTGCGGACGTGATAGCTGGCATATGATCTCTTTTACGTTGTTCGGACTAAGTGATCACGTGACCCTATCACATGGTCCATTCTGCGTCTCATTTAAGGGTTAAAACGTAGTTCATAGTGATTTTATTGTCAGTCGTAAATCATACCTTCGGGCTCAAAGGTATTTATTTTGTTGTTGCCAGTTTGAATTGAGATTTTATTTAAAATAATTTATTTTTCCTGGAGACTTTATCTAGTGTTCATTAGACTTCTTGGACAAAGACATTTACTGAAATTTATTTGGAATTCTAAATCCGAAAATATATACTTAGTGGAATTAACAAAGAACCGTTGACACTACAAGAAAACTAGTTATAGAGGACGTCATCGCCTTCCATCATGGAACTTCATCGAGATTCGATCTTGGGTTCATTTAGACCTTTTTAGTGATTGGACTTATATTTTTAAATTCTATGGTTAATTTTTTGGATTTTATTCACAAACCGTAAGTCGTTTTTCATATTTTTATCTTGTTTCTATAGGGAAATAAATTATTCTGTTAAAATTTACAAAGGTTGTTCGCTTCACTCCTTTCTTTGTTACTTTATACGAGCCTTGTCACGTAACACCTAATGCACATGTACCCGACAAGAAATTGATAGTAAGCTTATTCCAAACCATGAACATATTGTTACCTCCATGGGTGTCCACAGCAGTTGCCCCCACCCTCTCTGGAAAAAATCCTGCCAATGCCATTGCATACATTGTCGCTTAAAATACATGTACATAAAGACGGAAGTTTTATGTTCTAAATCAAGAAATTGCAGTTTGACACCAAACCCCAATTGCATTATGATATTCGGGTTTATAGTGGAAATGATAGGTAATTTAGGCATCATTTCTTTCAAAAAAAAAAAAAAAAAGTGCTTACAGAGTTATCTGCTGGCGTCTTCGATTTAGAATGAGAATGTATCGATAAAGCAGCCCAGACTTGCAAATATCGGTGAACTGGGCAGAACGTGACACCTGTTAACATGGGCGCCCGCAACCCCGCCCCCCCCCCCCCCCCGATTTCACCTCTAAACTTGTTAATTCCAACATTACCCCCAAAACATTCATCAGGTTCTGCTGCCTCTTGATTAGGAGAAACGTCAGCAAAAAGAATATGGCTCTCAATTTTTCCCATATCTACCCCATATTACATCCCACAGCTTATAATATATATCAATGATTAATGATAGCAAGACCAAGCTACATTAAAATGACACATAGATTACTACCAATGTGTTAAATAAACAATACGTTATGGTGGTTTGCGTGTTAAACAACAATTTACAGAGTTACAGACTTTGTATCTTATATATTTATCCAAGGGGTCGTGCATTAGAGTTTTTTTTTTTACAGACTGTCTTTACCTAGAATATGGTTTGGGCTCATTTTATTATCAAGTGGAGGTGGCTTTACAGTAAGTAGTGTATTGTGCTGAGTAAAGGACGACAGGGGCACGTATCTTCTGGGACGAGTACTCGGAGAAATATTCCTAAGCCCTGCTCCTTTTGAAAATTGGTTACTGTTCTAAAGTGCTACTATAAAACAAATCCAACAGTAATTCATCTGCAAGGACGTCATGGTGACGGTGGTGTGTGTGTGCAGAAGATGTTAAACCTTTTTGCATTGTAGATATGGATAGCAAATTTAAATGAATGGCGTGAATAACAATCATTATCATTAAAACCCGGATATTTAGTTGAAGAGTTTGATAATCAATTCAAACATAGACGACCGCTGCATAACATTTTAAAAGACGTATGGGATAAACCAAAGCGACTTCCACAAGGACTTTCAGCCAACCAAGATCATATCCAACCCCAACAAATGAAACTTGCCAATTCACCTGCATCACTTTGTTTCGGTTACAAAATATAAGATACTAAGGCAAGGTAATGCGATTATTTTCATTTATTTCTCTATGAAGTCCGTTAATTCTTGTCGAAAATAATACCCATTTAATATCGTACATAATCATTAGGGAAGCCATCTTAAAAAAAAAAAAAAAAAAAAAAAAAAAAAAAAAAAAAAAAAAAAAAAAAAAAAAAAAATACGTTATATCAAAGAGTCCTCAAATACTAGTACCATCGACTTGTTCTTCTCTAAAATAACCAGTTTTACCAATTTGTACGCTTGTATTTGTTGATTCGTTCATTGTTCTGTCTTTCCTACTTTAAAAGATTCATCATAAAGCAAATATATACGAATATGATAAAACTTGTTACAGTTGTCAAAGTTGCATGTATATAAATATAAATGATGCATATCCAAACAATATAAGCTGTTTCAATACAGAATTATCATCTTATGCGTGTGTATTTCGTTAGCATTAATCGATGGTTCAAGGCATCTTGTCAATCGCTACAAGACCATGTGATTGTGTCTCACCGGGAAGTGACCTTCTAGAAATATTCCCATGATCAGAGAATTGAAACAACTCCCTGTTTATATATTTACATTAAATCAAAACTATTGGAGTCGTATACACTAGCATAAACTGAATATTTTATGCATACATACATACAAAGACATGTATATGTTCAATCAACTATGTCATTCATAATATTATCTGACATTAAATTAAGGATAGTTTAATTATTATTATTATTTTATTTTATTAATATTGCTACAACCATCTGAGGCTCTAACGCAGACGTTGGGTTCTCGTCAGTTCCTGTGAAGGAGTGGCCTTTTACATATTTAAGCAATATGATAAAAATAAAAGCTATGATACATAGTAGTTAGTTCCAAGAAAGCTCGGCGTCGATCTGATCTCTGTCCGTGGTTAAGGATATAACTCAGGTGTGTACCTGATTTGTGTCATGTGTGTTAGTAATAATAATTTGTTTTCTGATATTTGAGTTCAAGGTCTACTCTTTTTGTTTCAAACTTAAATGTTCGCGAAGCGAACTTGTAACCCACATCCTGGTCATTTAATTGTTTTAGGCTGACTCAAATTTAATAAAAATGGAGGTTAGACGGGTAGCTGGCCAATAAGATAGGTTTCGTAATAGTTAGATATAAGCCCTTCCTCTAAAATGCAGATATTGATATAATGCGTTTAGATTTCGATATATAAACCTTATTAATAATAATCAGAAATTTCAATAATAAATACATCAACATTACAATAAATGAAAATATAATAGTATGGGCAGGAAAGATTCGATATAATCAGAAGAGAGGAGGGACGTAGGAAAAATATGGGGATACAAAGTCGATGTAGAATAAATCTAATACATACTACTGAGGTCATTCATCATATTTTCATTTTAACATTTAGTACTGATTTCCTTCGCCTGATTTGCATGTTTATCTGGGAACATATCAAATAATTTAATATGATATCATTTGAGTGATACTTTGCAGAATATACGGGAGAAATGAAGTTACAGCGTTGTATCCTTGCACCCCACGATTAATCATATGTTTCTTCATTGTAGTAAGAAGCGTTACGGATGTACCCATGCACTTTTGAATATATGCATTCACGCATTTCCAAAATCATACACTCTAGCTCCCTCTAATTAATCAGAAGCGATAACTAAATTCAAAAAGACAATGACTAAATCAATGATACCTTAATACAAGAGCACCACTCACTGTATCACGTGCACATGCTGTTTAAAATCTGTTGGCTAGTTGAACTGGATGTATCAGGCCTGCATTTGCTTCATACAAAATGTATTATGACATTTCATTTTCAAGCAGACATTTCATTATCATTGAATTTCAACTTACCTTTCTACTCCAAAGTGTGTCCTGACATATGACTGAAATTATGAAGAGAATAACGCATACTCCTTGGAAATCAAACGATTAGACAGTCTTACAAAGTCATCCAATATACAGTTTTCATTCACATCCTGGCAAATAGCTAACCATGGTAATGTGTCATCTTTGATAATTTTAAAGTTTTGATGATACCAACAGCATGTCCTAACCTAAATCAAAATGTACCCTCTAACGTACCTCTGAGTAAAGCTCAGATCCGTTTGCTTATTCTATGCACATTTGGGAAGTGTATAATATAATAGCACTACATCGATTTTGAACCCCATTTAATCCCATGAATAAAATATGAGTACGTGCTTTCAAGGTATTTAGTGTCTGGTTGAGTGCGGTGAATAAACAGAGATCAAAATCACCTGTACATGCTGGAAATTGTACGCATGCACACTGAAAACACATCAAAAAGTTTACAAGAAATGTGTATGCGTGTGTGTGTGTTTTGAATTTTTAAATTAGCTTTAAAACATTTCCAGTCATATCGCTACGATGTCTGCAGTGTGGCAATTTTTAGTGATGTCTAGTACTGGGGCATCATGCCGCAGACATGTAGCATGATGTCCCATTCAGTCGCATTGTTCTGACACCAGGCCGACCAGCCCTAACACTGAGCACCTAGCGAGGCAGCTGTTAGTACCATCTTAATAAAGTCTTTGGTATGACTCGGCAGGGGTTCGAACCCGAGACATCCTGCATCCGAGGCGGAAGCTCTAACCACTTGACCACCGGAGCGGCCAACAAGAAATGTACTAAATGTTTCATGAAAGCAATTTTGCTAGATAATAATAATAATTTAAAAATGTGCCGAACATTGAAGCTGGGAATATTGAGTAATATCTCTGTTTCCAGTGATCTGTGTGACCATAGTAGCGTTTTTGTTCAGAGTTGAGAAGGGCAGAGTTTATACGACCACATTTACTTTAGTGATTGCACCCCTACCCCTCCTGACATTGTATACCCATCACCGGTTGGACAAACGATCTATGTTCCCCTTGTGGTGATAGAAGCACGGAAGCTGGTATTACGAATCTGTGCCCTTAAAAAAAGTTCTAGAAAAGAGCTAAAACCAACAAGTTTTATAAAATTCAATAAATAATTTATTTCCTTAGAATACATAGTGAAAATGTAAAAAGAACTTACGGTACTGTAAATTAAATCCCAAATAATCCTAGCATTTCTATCACAAATCGTAGCGAATAAAGTTCTGAACAAATATGAGTGGTATTTCAAATAAATTCCAACGATGAAGGTGTTGATGTGTCTGTAGTCTTGAATGTACTAATGTAACAATGACCCGAAGTGTAATGATATGCCATCACTCTTTTGATGAATCACAATTATATAATCCGGAATTTCCTGCTTCAAATTCATCATAATTCCAAGTGACTGTCTCTTTTAAAGAATAGTAGAAATCACTTGGTTATTCCAGAGATGAATAATTTCAAAACATTTTCACCCAAAGAATACGGAACATAACAATGATTGATTTCTGCCCAGATTTTATCGTGGGACTAATACTTTATCAAGAAAACAACATTTTATAATCTTTTATGTGATAAAATGTGAATTAATAAAATAAGCTTAAATAATCTTCAAGATGCATATTTTTTTCTTAACTTTTGCTATATTTATTTGTTATATAAATAAGAAACCGACAAATGGATATGCTTTATGGTATCAAAATTATTATTTAATTTCACCCGACTGTGTCCTCAGATACTTTGATAGACCTATATTAGAATGACAGTTCGGTGTCTAGGCATTTCAGTTAATCCTACACGTTTTCTCTAATTTTAGATAAAAGTGTCACTAATTCATTTTATAGTTGTTAATTTTAATTGGGTAAGTAAAATGTATAGGTATTAAACACAGATACACACACGCGGGCGCAGCAGAGCAATGATATTCCTCGTTTTGCAGGTACAAGGCTTGATTAACACACGGATGGAAAAATAAGTTTGTTCTGCAATTATAATAACGTGTATGAACCACATAGACGTAATAAATATTTATTTGGTTCTAGCAGAATTACTAAGGGCTCAATAATATTCTTGGACAGAATCATTAATTTGTAAATATAGCGAATTCAGTCAAGGATATATTGGATTATATTATTTTGACACATCAAAAGACTGTTGTCACTTCTTCACATTCCGACCCACGGCACATTAGGCCTTTCGAGACTACAGGTAAATCAGCACCTTCAGCACATGGGCGCCTGAAGGATTGTTAGCAGGGATGGAGGGTCAGTCAGTCACGGCCGAGAGAGTTAGTATAGTAAGCAGTCTGAAACTTAAGCTAATATTCACTAAGCGTTTTGAACAGAATCTTGTGACATATTTTCAGGTTCATTTGCATGATTAAACTTCAGAATATATATATATATATATATATATATATATATATATATATATATATATATATATATATATATATATATATATATATATATAAAATAAAATTATAAAATAAATTTATTGCATTATCTGGAGAAATTATTTTAAGGTAGCGGGAACTGGTAAAGAAAATTTTATTTCAGTTTGAAACAGGTCTGCGATGGTATACTGATAAATAATTGTACCAGGTAACAGTGGATGACAAAATTAGAACATTACAGGTAAATCCAACGTGTTTAAGCTTATGGTCAAAACTCAAGGCTATATGAGGTTGTCCTGGACTTTGAGGATGTGATATTACTAATGTTGGTATGTCACTTATAACGAAATATTTTAATTTTAGTTTAAAACGTATTCAATTACAATTCATGCAAACATATACGCTTGCATCAACACAAACATACATACACAAGAAAGTCTGCAGAAATTGCTCCGGTGGTGAGGGAAGTCAAAATCAAAATCAAAGGGATATCTTTATTTGCTGCTCAATACACCACCACCACCTCTTTGCCATCCCCTCCCACCCAGGAGACGCCCATTTCTACAGAGATATAAACTAACGTTGCGCAGATTCATGTGGCATCTAAATGGTAACATAGAACAAGCACAATTAGTTTGGTCCGAACATTTGTTGAAATATGTACAGCAAAAATGGTCATGCTGCCCATAATCTCGACGTAGTCATGGTTCCTTCCTCTAATATGCAATTATAAATGCTGGTAATAAGGGTTATTATTTCTATAAAATTAATTTTCTTCAAACAAAATGCTAAATATAAAATGACAGACATTGCAGTTAATGAAAACACTAACCATTAAATACTACATGGACATGAGAGAGAGAGAGAGAGAGAGAGAGAGAGAGAGAGAGAGAGAGAGAGAGATTGATTTACCATGGCATGATGATAACACAAAACACAGTGAAAAATCAAATATGAGCGATATAGAATTATAGAATTTAGGAGATTGATACTAGGGCTTATTACTAAAATGATTGTTTTTTGAAATTGAAGTCCATCTGAAAACTTGTTTAATTTCCAATTCTAGTCTGCTACTGCTCAAAAATATCGATTATAAGTCTGCAGATTCAGGAGAAGGAGGTAATAGACTTTGCGAATAGGACGAAGAATCACCACATCAAAATTTAGGTAAAATGCAAAGATAACACAGCAAGACAACCAATTTGTTATAGATCTTAACATATAATGAACTCGTGAAATTTCATTTACTGTTCTCAGAACTGATAATACGTACCGATTTTTCAGAACTATGCGTATTTTTGTGAGAGATGTGAATATGTGGAAGGATGTTTAAGAAACATTTATATTGTACGATTGAATACTTCTAATTGTTATGAATTGACCGTGTTTTCTGTCACACGATATGGATCTGGAGTTGTGTACGCATTGGTAAATTATGTTGACTAATCTCGGTTTCCAATTTCCAATGAACATTTGGTCTCGGTTTGCTTCTATCAATGCCTTAATGATTATATAACAAGAAATACAATATCCATCTCCACCAACACACACAGACGCACATATTCGTGTCCTTTTTGTACTCCTAAACTTTCTTCTATAGCCAAACAAAACAAATAGAACTATGCGAATTTTTTTCATTTCTGCTCATCTCTCTGTATCCCTAAATTTAGCTCACACATAACCCCTATCATAAAAGCCACGATCCGAAAGGTATTCATGGATTTAAAACGTCTTGAGCTATTTGCTTCAAGTTTAGATATTTGATCTATGATAAGTAAAAACAGAAAAAGTTAGCGTCTTCTACTAATTCTGCTAGGAGAAAATGGCCGATGTTGATTGCACGGATATCTGTCATAAACTTATACAGCCAATACAACAACAAAAAAAGGAATTGTATGAGTTACACATAATCCAGTCCGATAAATCAACCACCCACCCCCCTCCCCGCCAAATCTGCATTGGTAATGATGGACGATATGTGAGTCTGATGTTACCTGTTCTTTAAAATGTGCAATTTTGCTGCATGCAAATCATTCTGGATCAATTCCTCGTACATTTTAGACACATACCGGTAATTGGTAAGAGCCATATCTAGCGCGAAATTCAAAATGGCCACAGGACAGAGTGTTGTGCTATTCCACAATGATTTACAAGTCACTAAACATAAGATTTTCTCCGGAAATATAATGTACTTGTCAGCAAAAGAACGTTTCAGCCGATGGTAAATCCAGAGCCACGAGAAATACCGCTAAGAGGATGAATTTTACGCGTGGGCTGCCAAAATTGGCAGCAAATAAATGCAGCTTTTAATGAATAGGTTAATTAGCCTCTAACCGGAAAATCAATATCATCACGGGTGAAGGGCAGATATATCGGCCTACACGTATACTGATACATCCACTTCTGGCTGAGAAACACCTGGATCCTTCCTGAATCGCCAACACATGCTTATTTCCCAGTATTCGTGCTTTCCCTGTTTTTTTTTTTGGTTTTTTTTACTTATGACTCGCATCTTTTTCTCTGTCCCACTTTCTCTCTTTCAGAGATTTAGACATTCATATTCAAATTTAAATATTATTCCGATGCTCATGTAATGCATTAGCGCACTAATTTGCTGAACAAGTGACATATTCATTGAGTTAGTAATTAGCCCTATCTAAAATCTCCCGTATGCATTAGTAAATAAACCAATATTATGTATCATTTTTATTTATTTCACTACTTATTTATTTATTCATTTAGTTATATATTACACAAACCAGAATTATCAAAGCAAGCAAGGATTATATTATTTACATTTATACATGCTATTTTTTTCTTACTGAACTTTCCACCTTAAAATAAAGGAAGACTTTACGTGACAGACGGACATACAAGCAAATGGCAGAAATAGCAATGTAGAAAAATATCCAATAAAATTAGTCATTACCATGCAAATTGCAGTAGAATGATAGTTTTAGTTATTAGCTGGCAGATCATTATTATATCTTGTTTGCTCGTTTGTACTCGTAAAGAAAATCAAGCCCTTATCATGAATTTTCATGCATCAACTATTAATAAGTAGTTATTATATATTACATGTATGACATGTAAATTGTAAGCAATGATACGAGTCCATGTGATGTGTGTGCCCTGTTTGAGAAGTCCCCCGTTGAAAGAAGTTGACCCAGTTAGGGATCTCGTTCACGTTTTGCGGGAGGTTCATACCAAACATATTTTGTACGGTGATGTTTGATCCGTAGAATGGGTTGCTGATAATCTGATTCTGTTGAATATTACATGTTCAATAATTATCCTACGTTTCCACTGTGTGGCACATGGGCTCGTATCATTGCTTACAATTTACCTGTCATACATGTACTATATAATAACTACTAAATAAATAGTTATGATATATTACATGCATGACAGGTAAATTGTAAGCAATGATACGAGCCCCTGTGCTGTGTGGGCCCTGTTTGAGAAGTCGCCTGTTGAAAGAAGTTGACCGAGTTAGGGATCTCGTTCACGTTTTGCGAGAGGTTCATAGCAAACATATTTTGTACGGTGATGTTTGATCCGTAGAATGGGTTGCTGATAATCTGATTCTGTTGAATATTACACGTTTGGGAGCTTAATATACTACAGTCTGCAGCTATGCAGCTTGAAATTTCTTTGCTGTGGGGGTGGGGGTTCACAGAATTATTATTTGGGTGGCCGGTGTTGCTTAGGTAATTGGAGTAAGTCTGTTGTTGTTTGTCACTAATGTTAGAGTAGCTATTTATAGACTGTATATTTTTGTGGCCTGAAATTTGCATGATATCAGTTGGGGGAATGTTTTTGTCTCTTAACTTCTGAATTAGGTACTTTCGGCTGCTAGTGTTTGTTAATTTCTTTCTTTCTGTAATATTTGCTCTTTCTTTCATTTTTTTTTATGATGCATCCAAGTTTGTTGATTCCAATGACTTGTTTCCTAAACCATTTTGGGTTTGTCGCTGAGATTGGCATAATGTTGGGCGCAATATGTTGTTGTTGGGTTTAACACCATTTTTCAGCACACGATAGACTATACATGACGGCCAGTATTAATGGTGGAGGAAGAACCCGGGCAAACCCCAGAAAGAACCACCGACCCACGAGAAGCTACTGGCAAACTTTCTCACATACCCACATTTACCGAATCCGAGACTCGAACCCACGCAGACAGAGGTGAGATGGCAGTGATCCGTAAGGGAGAGCGCTTTAGACCACTCGGGCCCCCGGGGAGCAATATAGAAAGAATCTTCAAGTTGACAAAAGTCTGCTGGTCTTAGCTCTGCATACTGTTTGTAGATAGCAAGTGGATCTCTCTCTCTTTGTTGTTTTTGTTTTCATATATCTTAGGATTAATACCCTGATGTCCTTGACATTGTCTCCTGTTCTTGTTTTTGTCTGCCTTTCATTGAGTTCAAGATATCCCAGGCCATTCACATCTTTCTTTTGTATAACATCCCCCTATTTCAGATTGTATTGTTCAGTCACTCCCCTCAAACCAAAATGTACAGAGTGGTTCAACCACAATTTGTTCACAATGGCTTCAGGTGTTTCCATCACCATTAATTTTTTGCTATAGAAGGCAGTTATTTCTTTGTCTGTGATCCGTTGACTCCGATTGGGTTTATTTCCTTTTCCTTTAGATTTTAAATCATTTTCCTTAACCCGAAGAGATTCCCTTGTTAATGCAAAATTGTGTCATTTCCTGCCATGATTGTTCTTGCATATTTCTTGATTTCAAGGTGGCAATCAATGTAGCTGATGATGCTTCACAAACTGTTCGGTCCGAACTCAGAGCCATCTTTTCTCCTAACACTGAGTATAAACCCAGGCAGGTGCTATCTAATTCAGATGGGTGTATTTCGTGTAAATTTCTGAATTCATTGTTTGACTGCAAGAATGTTGTCCCTAGCCTTACATCAAAAAGTGTCTTTTTTAAAGTGTTTGCATTCTGCTTACTTTCTATAAATTTCAATGAATCATCAGGTTCATGGTGTACAAATCTGTCTTCCTTAACTAGATCACATTCGGACACAGAATGATCATTTTCATTTACAAATGTCTCAGCATGTTTCTATCAAACTCTTCAATTAACTCACATTTTAGTAGATTAAATGTTGCATCATCATCTTGCTCGTTATTTGATGTCATTGTTCTCTTTCTTCCACAGAGTTGCACAATGTTTGATTTTTGCAGGAGGGAGAGACTGGAAACAGCAGTGTTCACAGAGATGACAGCAGAAAACACAGGGTGGAGCTCAATAATATTTATTTCCTGGATTGAGTATGGTTGGGATTTTTTGTATCAAAATTTTAGTTTCTATAAAAATATTTTACATCAAAATCATTTTCTTGTTATTTTCTCTTTTCTAAATGTAATATTCCTCGAAATTCATATCCATGTTTAGAGAGAATAATAGCTATAAAAACATGATCCGTATGCGTATTCATACGCCATGGTAAATCACAATTTGATATACCAATACTATTGGTATATCAAGTTGCTCTATACCAACACTTCAAAGGCCTTGTTATTTTAATGTATGTTGAATATATATGGTTTAGAAAACAACAAGTACTCCAAAATAAAAACAAACTGAGATGCATCATGAAAGGAATAAAAGAATAAGCAAATATTACAAAAGGAAAGAAATCAAAACACAGCATTAGCAAGAAGTATCTAATTCAAAAGTTAAGAGACGGAAACGTTCGCCCCACTGATATCGTGCACGTTTCAGCTCACACTCACACATCAGCGATAAACAACATACATACTCCAATTACTTGAGCAACACCGACCACCCGAGTAATGATAATATGAATCCTCACAGAAACAACAAACATATTTGAAAATGCACCACATGAGACTATAACATTCTAAGTTCCCAAACATGTAGCAATAGAACAGAAATATACTATCAACAACCCTTTATATTGATCAAACATCAAATTACAGAATATGTTTGTTAGTAGCCTCCCGTAAATGAACGTAAATGCGATTCCTAACTGGATTAACTTTTTCAATAGCAGACTTTTAATACATTACAGGGGTCACACAACCAAAACATAGGAGAATTACTGAAAGTGATACTGAGTCAGTAGGAAGAGCTAAATATGGACAATCACGACATGAGAGAACTGTAACTAGAGTTAACTTGTTTAACTACCTCTTGTTCCCAAATTATGTTTGGCGCGATTTGCGGCTCTATACAAATGGCCTGCTGTCACTACTCATGACAAAGAGCTTTGCAAGTAACATGAAAGGAGAGTGTTTGATTTATTCGCTACCCTATGTGTCCACGGACATCAATCCTCTCCTCAAACCTACAGAAAAGTTATCCCGCGCGCGGCCCATAGACGTTGGATCACGTTTTGTTGAAAGGTCGCTAGAGGTGTAAACACACACGTGATACAGTTGAGTCAGTCATGGGGTTAAAGGCTCGTACGGCTATCCGTGTCCCTACAAAGCATCGAATAAGGTCAAACAGCCATTATTTCATTCTACTCTATTCTGCTGTGATTTTGGAAAGGTAAATCATGCAGAGAGAGAGAGAGAGAGAGTCAGTGATGATATTACTTCTATTCAGATATGCAAGTCTATGGTACTAATCCAGAAACACACGCATTATGAAGATTGTTTTATTTTTTTGATTTTTACTGCTGTAAACCTGCAAATGCATGGTTTCTTATTTGTGCTGGGAGTTGTCTGTAATTTATATTTCATTTGCCAGCTCTTGTTCCTCTTTGATCATTTTTACATCAGTAAGACTATGGTTCATAACAGTTCTTCTATTAATAAGACAAACGCGTATTTTAAATGCACGACATGCAGACATTGTCCAGTCTCATCCCGCGCAGGCACAATGCGCACGCGCACTTCTAATCAGTTATTCTTTTTGACTGGCACTATTGTCATGCAGTTATAAGATAACCTCTGCCTTGGGTATTCTTAACTCTCCGGAGATAATGCTTTCTGATGGTTTGTCACCCCTCTCAATTAAAAACACACGGACTATACTAGAAAAATTGGCATCTAACGATCGTCTCTGCCCAATAACTGTGACTCTAACAAGTACGTCTTTGTTAAGTAACAGTGGAGACCTTTCTTCTCTCATTTGAGTCACTGTTGGTTTATAATATTCGCTGGTGAATGTAACTGGGTTAGAAACACCGGTAAATGCTACTTCGCTCTTCAGGAAACTATCCCGAAGTGTTTGTATCTGGTGCTGCAGTTAACGCTTCTCCATTTTCACGTGCATGTAAGATGATTCCACGCTGACTTCGAATTGGTTGTGGTGGTACATCATGGTGATTACAAATGGCAATTTTCCTATTAGTCCCTTAACAAAATTATATGTCAGTTCTACAAAGTTTTGGTAACACCGTTTTCGAGACATCCACAATGTCATCATAATGCTCTGAATTCATTGCTTACACATAAGGATATCTAGCCTTAAACACAAACACCAAAGACAACTAAGAACCCATCAGGATAAACGTTTAATGCTACAAACTGAATTTCACCTCCGGTGACCAATTATACAGACAACGCAACTGTGTAAAACGTATAAACTTCACTCTTCGGCTTTGTAATTCGTGATGCTAATGGTACATGATCAAAACCAGGATACCGCTTATTATTTATCAGCATTCCCAATCGACCCCACCTATCATCACTTCCACTTATGATAAGCAAGTATGATCCAGACTCGCGCACATTTAAGATGTGACTTTTAGGTATATCACAAGCATTTTCATTAAGAGAAGTTAAAATAAGTCAGCCATTTGCTAAGTTGCGGCAGTGTATTCCTCTCCTTGTTAGGTTAATAAACCAGTAATCGGGTTCCATCGAATAACCACGCACGGTGGTGCAGGCACGTGTGCAAGATCTTTTTACACGTCCTGTCATGTTGTAATATTAGCATTATTAACATAGTCTTTGATAAACGGAACCGAGACGCCGCTCTATCGGATGCCACCGTTGTCAGTGAACTCAGCCAGGTTATCGTTTACCACAGACTCGCCTTTTAGTTTGACAATAATATCTTGAATATCTACATTTTGACGTTTTCAGTTTGCATGACTGATCTTCAAAAATTACAAGCTTGCATGGATCAACGCCTACAAAAACAAGACTAGTAGGCTGAGGCAAATCTGCTTTGATGGCAAATCGGTCAGATCCACATCAGCATCGTGTCGTTGAGCAGAGTACATACCATAAATGTTGTTAAACATAGTTGTATAATACTATTACACGTATTTAAATGTGAAATCAATAACTGTTTGCGGGGTGTGTGAAATCTGCAATGCGCACAATGTCTCTACGACAAGATGACCGCATATGGGAACATCCAACCGTGCTTGTACTAGCATAGTCAGCAGCAGGACACTCTGTCGTCCACGTTCGCCAGTACCCCTGGATGAATAAACAACCTCAACGGGTGGTGCAAGTCCATACGAGTCAAATTAGAAACTAAGATGACGTGTTACCACGTATTCGACCCAGTGCGTGCCAGGGCCTGTTGATGAATCCATATTGACGATGCCAGATTCACTTGTGCGTAGCACCGTCGTTGCAAATTCATCTCGCATAAATACACCAAGAAAATGTTTGATCGATTTTGCCATTGCGAGTAAATCAAGATTGGTCAACGGAATGATCTTCTGCGACCCAGTAATCGAAGACCTCTGCTAGAAGGAATTCGACGACTCGTGTCTGGTAATCTAAGACCTCTTCCTGTTTAATGAGGCCTCCAACCGCATCTTTCAAGGCCATTCATGCGGCATTGCCGACAGCCACTAACGCTGTTGGTTTTCCAACCACATGAGCCGCTTCTGCCATCAGCGCTGGAATGGATGCAAGGAATTGAACTATTCCAACAGCCGTTTGCATTTGTGCCACCTCAGACTTGGACCATTTTAATGTTACTGCGGTGTTTTTGTATTTGGCCTCATTTACTAATACTGCAGATAGATTCAGCGTAACCCCACAATTGGATTTGATTACATGTTTGATTTTTCGCAGCTGACGTTGAGTAAAGCCGACCTTCACTTCGCGATAGAACATTATTTTTCAAATACGTAACACGGTCTCTACGAATTTTCCACAGGTGCATCGATCATCCTCATTTGACTACCAGCACCCTCCAGCAACAGCTTCTTGTCGGAAAATATCACAACATAGCATTTGTAATTAGCACCACCAGCATTAGCGACACGTGCATGAAAATAAATGTTAACGAAGGACTGCCTGAACAACTCCACATATTCCAGTGACAAATAATAAATCGGGAACAGGTCACGAAAATCTTGTTGCGAAACTTCAGACCCGTGTCAACGTTTTGATGTCGGTCCCTGTACGACCACAGATTATGATATGCGCGGGCTGGATGACTGGCATCTGTGTAGTGAAGCTGAATTTCTTGCGAAGGGTCCTGACGACTGTTAAACCGCAAAGAGAACTCAGTCACTTCTAAGTTGTCTAATATTATTTTATTATTTCTCTTGTCATTATTACGCGCTGCAAGTTGAAACCACAAGAACACATGTGCAGTAAGAGTATGCTGGGTACTTATTTGCCAAGTAAACTGCCACACAATACCAGTGGGTGGGTGTGCGTCTGTGGTATGTGCGAGAAACGACAGCGTTGGTGTGGTTCCCTACTCCATAAACGATAACAAGCAGGACTGTGCTCAGCTAATGCGATAACAAAGGTACCCACAAAGTAAATATGTCGACTACAACTTTATCGGCAGAAGCACCTGCATCGCGGCAAATCGCATGGTTGGAGTTGCTTTTACCGAGCAAGGTGACCGTGTGTTTGGCTCTAAGTATCACCTTGCGAACATCCATGTAAAACCCAAATATGTGACTGATGGAAATGTGACATTAAAATGATAATGAGGCTCCACGAAGCTGTGATCGACGCTGTGCAAATCCAAAATTAATCTCAGACTTAGGAAACGCTAACTTTGCGAAGCTGAATCATCATCGCCAGCAGCAATGCGAGGCCGTATGATAAATTTCGTTCTATGATATTTGTGATCAGTCGCATCTTTGACAAAAGTCATGGTTGGTTCTCGTGTAGTTATTGCTGTCACTGGCGAGTCCGAGACGTGTCGCGGGTAATTCAACGTTGCCCATGATGGATTCGATTTCCTTTCCATCGATGGAGTAACGTGCACCGTTAAACAACGCCATGATGCCATTGCTAACAAATCCCACTGTGGATTGACATCATAATTGTCATTTTTCTCGAGCACCAGATTTACCTACACTTTCAAGAAATGCCTGATATGGAAGGAAAAAAAAATAAGGAGATGTTTTGCACTTGCAATTATATTTTTAACTAATTGAGGTCTCTATGAGTAATACTAAAAATCTCGTTTGCTTCGATTCACTAAGAGAGGCGCTTCTGTGTCAAATGCTTGATAAATTACCTCTTTGAACTGGACCATTTCTTACAGATTATTGATTCTCTTTAATACCGTGCAACCCCACTTCCCATGGCCAGATTTTCAATCTCTGAATCTGATAATCGTTAATGATTTTAGTCACTGGAGGCGGCATTGATTCGGTTGATGGCACTGGAACTTGAATCGTCTTTGGTGTTCGTGTTATTAATAGCCGTACTCTATTTCGACGCGCCTGTGCCGCCTACAAGCCAAGTTGTTTCAACCGATCCACCCCGGCAATTTTAACACTATCCACAACCCGCATGGTAACTTGTTTAGGTACAGCGCGTTAGGTCAGAGCTGTGAGCGCTTTTGGCCCACTCGCCAATAATCCACTAACAAAGTCACCGGCCCAGTTCCATAATAGGAAATGTACTGGGGTTTTCTCGCGTTAACTACACTAATGAGTTTCACACGTCCACGCTCTACTGTCATTGTTTAATGTATTAATCATTAAATGTCAGGATGATCTCCAATGTACAGTTGTGTCGTCAATGTTTCATCCCGCAGATCCAACACGTGCTCGTCTTGATTCTCCAGGGAAAAGCGACTATGTGTCAGCCGATTATTATGACATGGCAGATACAAAGGTGTTGTGGGCGTAATCGAATCCAAGTCACTAGGTTGCTTGGTACGTGAAAACCCAAACAGAATATAACACTGTACAAATACCAATGTGGTGTCGGACTTGCTTTAGTAACTGCCACTGATAGAGTCGCAGGTTAAACTGACTTGAGGTAATTATCAGAATGTCAGGCGCGATATGATATCCCACACTCAAGAATCTCTTATTCTTTGGAATGTGGCCAGTCCAGCCTAATACTTACTTTATAGGCCACTGTGCAATATTCATCGCATAGGTTTGAGATTCGATGGCAACATAACTGAGGATGGGCTTATGGGCACGAATGGAAATTTAGGAGTCCTTGCTATTTACCATAGAAATTCTTTGTCGAATTTCTTCATTGATCGATTCTGTGTGGTACGCGCCCGAAGAAAGTTCGAAAGTATGCCAATTCGCGCAGTGTCTGCTGAAAACACAAACGAATTGTTCTCGGGTAGGCTACGAAACGGTTGGGATCTGATATTAGGCCAACGTTAATACACTTGCAAAGAGGCTAGTGTGATTTCAAGTGTGCGCTAGTCCCCAGCGGTCACAAGCCCAGAAAATGTTACACTGAATTCTGGTTTTGTGGTAAAAATTGAGGTTACACTCTGGGCTGTGTTTACAACCACGTGTTGCATTGAAATATAGATGTTACCTAAATTTCAACATAGATTTCAACATGCACCTTCTCAATCGTACCAGAACTCTCATAGATGTTTATTTCGTTAATATCTTCAACACGTTCTCACGAGTATTTCCAATCCATCCGCAAGGTTGTTAGGGTGAAACGGTCTTCAGGGTGAAAGCAACACTAGGCGGCTTTCTTTCTTTTCTTGTTCATCCATCCGCTTCTGCAATTCTACTTCTTCCTGTGTGCATTCATATCTTTTCATTTTCTTCTCAACTATTGCATTTAACTCTCTAAGGTTTGTCGCTTCGACACAGGTTATGGCTGTCGCTTTGGCTCTGGTTTGGGCTGTACTACCTGCTCTCCAGGACGTTAAACGTTTCCCATTCTTTTCCAAATTGCTTTTGTATCCACTCCTCTCGTTCTTCCTCTCAGCGAAATTGAGGGACAATTTGTTTCATTAGCCAATCGCTAAATTGCTCACGTGAAGGTGCAGCTGCAGAGGCTTGCTTCTGTTCAGGTTCTTCTTCTTTTTCTTTATGTTTAGGAAGATGCTGAGGAGTAGTACGAACGCTAGAACTATATTTTACCAATTCTTGTGATGGTGGTGGTCGTGGTATTTGTAAACATTTCTCGTTCTTCGGTCCCCAAATGCATTATACCTTTGCACACAATGAGCCCACAAAGTACCAGTAACTTGTTTCCTTCCAGAAAACTCCATGAGTACCGTGTTAGGCGATTTCCTACTCATGTATTTATGACATGTCTTTGTTGGCACTTTTATCATGTACTCTTTTCAGTAGGGAGGTCTGCGTAGAGCGACACACATGATTTTCACACATCAGAGTTCAAACCATCACAATACGGCTGTTGCCCACCAGTCAAACCAATCATTGGGAAACTATATGGATTCGAAGTAATCCGCGCAAACATGTCACGATTTTCCTCCCACGAATGGTTGGCGGCAAACGAAGTCCAATGGATATTTCAAAGACCATGCGTGTCGATGCCAAGGAATATCATCAGCATCTTTACAGTTGTCAGGAATCACTTTGAGCAAATGGGTGTATCGCTGATTCAAATAAACCACGTCCGTATTTTTGTGTCGGGTTCGTGAAAATAGTTGTGCGGGACTGACTTGATTCTAGAGCATCACATCATCGTACACCCCCAAATTGCTTTTTTGGCGTCAAAATCGTCAGTTGCAGGGGTGTAGTCGTAGGTGGAAAAGACATGGTGGATGACAAAATCATTTTGGTGTTGTTATCACTTCTCAGTGCTTTCTGAATATCTTTGAGAACATTATAAAACGGTTGTTCAGCAGCCGTTTTTGCAATCACGTACAATTAATAATACCAAGTTACCAACAATTCAAATGGCAAGTGCACGATCTGGGTTTTCAAACACTGTTCCGTCACCATGCTTGGATGGTTTAGTTGTTGCTTGTGCGGAGAATTCCATGACAGAAAAATACTCTGCGAATTTTCTTTTCCGTGATGTCATTGAATAAACGTCTGTCGTTATAATACTATCGTGTCTTCAGATTGCGTGAGATGTCGTGCCTCAACACGTACCAGAATCCAAACTCGAGTTCAAACACGTAATGGACGAGCAGCGGTTACAGGGGCTTGTACTCGATGAGGAGCAAAGAAAATTACGTTTGTTGAGGCTTTCATAGCTTCCATCGGTGGACGCAAACGCGTCCCACACCCAGGGTACTTATTAAAAATGTCACTGTCGGTGGTGATATCGCATATACATTAACAATGTTACCATGGACACCATAGATTAAATATCCGGGCCCAAAAACATCTTTCTTGCTACAATTACTGTACACCTGGTATTTGCATGTATCCCTGACTCTATTCTCTCAACCAACCAAAGCCCCACGAAGCACATATTAATATCGTGAATAACACGTGTTCACGACATGACCTTGCTTATAAAGAATCCAGTGATATCCATGGACGTCAACGTGCCGACGTGGTTCTCACTCATGACTTTAATGCGAACTAATCGCACAGTGTAGCGTCAAAGGAAGTATGAAATATATGATTGCGTTGGGTGTCGGTGGACTTGGAGGTAGACAAAAATAAACCAGTATAAACAACTGACATCACAAGCCGCATATTATCCAAAAAATACTACAGTTAGCGTGGATACTGGAGAGTGAAGACCCCTTTGAACAGTTAACCTGTGAAGACAAGGTCACTAAAGAGTTTTTCCGAGCACGGTAGTCTTAGCAGGCGCTGAGGCAATTTTATTTGCTCATGCCAAGAAAAATGTCACGGGTTTGGTTTGATGTGCAGACACCTAACGAGGTTCATCAAGCTGATTTGTTGTTTCACCTGCACGATCGTGTTCGTAATCGACAAGGTAAGTTAAGCAGTTACAAATACGGGCGTACCATAGGCAATGTGGCCAGTCGTTACAAAGAAGTGAAGTCGTTGTCGTCCAAAGATTTTACAGATGCATTCGATTGTTGCAAGTGGATCCTTATAAAAGAATTTATCGGCTGTGTGTTTCCTCTGTCAACCAAACAGCGTGTTCGACTCCCAGTCGGGCATGTCAGTGTGCATCATGACCAGGCAATTGTTGAACAATCAAATCACACATTTGCGGAACAGTTATTCGGTCATCGGTATGCACAAGAATTGCTAAGACCAGAATGGTCACAGGAATGGCACCGTTACAACCGCTCGGAGACAAGCTGGTTAGGTATTTGTTTACTACCTGAAAGTTGGAATGTAGGCCAAAACGTCGTGCCACTCACCCGCTATGGTTGGTAGACGTGTTAATCATTTCTCAACGGATTAACTCTCCAAGACAACCAACCCGTTACCGACTATGTCCATCATCGCCTGGTGGACCAAAACCTCCCAGCCGTGTATTTGTGCGAGAGGAATTGCAAGTAGTTCCAGCAAATATATGTTGCACGTCACTAACCAGTATCGGCTGAAATAGCAAAAATGACCAAACCCGTAAGTTTTGATGCCATCGGGGACTATCTATCGTTTAGTATCCTGCGGAGACAAACTGGCCTTGGTGTATCGGTATACACCCATGCAATTGGTTCTTGAATCGAATAATATTTTTTGGCGTTAGCAAACTCACGAGGGTCTCTAAGGCATTCTGGTTACAGAGATCGTATGGGATCTTTCTGAAAATCATCCGTGGAACACCTTTGGCTTTATAATAATCTTGAAGTCGATAGATCGGTTTATCTGAGCATTCGACTTTGAACTTGCTAACAACCTTTTTGTTGGCGCTACTAAAAGAGGAATGTTCTTTTGGATGTTTGCTGGTATCAAATTCGCTGGCCAAACTTGGATGTGCCATGTCTGAGTATACCTCATAGTTGGTCACGTGCATCAGCAGATTATCAGTGCCGGTGTGCCGCATCTTGACCTGATCCTGGTAAAACTGTTTGATCTTGTCGTAGTAAAAAACTCGTACATAAGCAACGTATACAAGTCCATCACAGGCGATCCCACGTAGATTAGTTTCATCAGTCTGAGTTTGATTTTTTTACTGTGAACGTTCAGCATCCAAGATTGTTCTAGACTCAAAAGCCGAGTCTGCAATGTGTCTCCGAAGTCTGTCCTGCGTGATATTTTGAGGGAGAAAATTGAATCCAATTCGTTTGCACAGATTATCCATAGTTTGCCCAAACAGGGCATTTGTTCGTGAGCTTGAACAAGCCCTTCTCAAAGAAATAGGTGGCTTTATATGCAGTTTCATATTCATCTGTATGCAAGGACCCATCCACGTTTGCTGAAGAAATTTGAGCACTCGATGGATCTTGGTCAAACGCATACCCAGTTGCTAGTACAACTGCAGATTTTGCAAGTGCGGTACATGGTTGTGGATGGTCCACATGTTCGGGACGAGTTTGGTGCATTCAGTGTATTTGCTGCTAGACTCATCAACCATCGAGCACTCACACGGGGACAACCACGAAGCGGATAACGACAGCACTTACGTGGCGGGTGGATAATCGTTGTGTGCCTCGTGTAAATCGCTCAGGATATTCCAGGTCGACTTCAAAGAAGCATTCGAGATCACCGTTAATGTTGTGATCGTGCACGTCTTTTTGGGGACCAATTTGCACAGGATCGATCCACTAAAATCCACCCACTGGCAACGGTCGCATCGTGGCCTATTTATACAAATCAAAGGAATGGAGATACATGATGTAACTGTTGGGGTCAGCGAGGTTATATCCAGACACGTGGGGGTTGTTGGCACGAGTGTATCTATGACTTGACATGGATATTCCGCCACGAGGTGATCGCTTGATAAACAGATGCCCGTCAAAGTCCGTGAGCAATTTCAGCTCGATTTTAGTCTTAGACAGCAATGTACCCAAGCTCGAACAAGGTGATGAAAAGTTTTTGGGGGGATCGAGTTTGTAAACGTGAGTTACGGTGTCACGGACTGACTTAAAGACCTCTGCCAGCAACAACACTTCCGTGCGCAGATACAGATCGTGATAGTAGCAAAGATGTTTGCACTCAAACGCAGACCAAACTTTCTCTACATGTTCGTAGACGGCGGCAGAAATACCTTCACGTGACAATGATGAATAAAACGTTTCGATCAGTAGCAGATGAGTTTCTGCACATATGCTCCATTAGTTCATGTATTTCGTACGGATACACCCCTTTCTCGTGGTAGGTCCGTGTTGGTGGGTTAGTACCGAAGAGAGATTTTGAATTCCTCTGTCGACAAATTGCTCGCTAACTTCTCCAGAAAAGAGTTCATAAACTGGATCAAACTGTTGAGCTGCAAGTGTCCATGTCGAAACGTCACGTATATTTCCGTGTTGATTGGGGATAACGCTAATTGGTGAGTCGGATGCCGTGCCTACCGCTTGCATGATCAAGTGACAATCGTACCCAAGAAAGGTTATGAAGCATCAGAGATTTTGGTTTTATAGAGGAAAATTCTCAACCGAAAATTACACACATTTGTGTGAGACACTTCAATAAGCGCCACTGATGTGGCAGTGGTCATAAACTACGGGGCCAGGACTAACTTTCTTCGCGTGGCGGACTTTGTTCTTTCTCAATGAAAACTCTTTCACAAATCCAGCTGACAGTGGCTGCGGAGAACTCACGAATATTATCACCCGTCATAATTGCGTCTACTGGTGAACCGAGCTGCTGTCGAATCCAGTTCTCTGCAACTTCGAGTCGATCGGTGGAATACTTCAACTGTGTTTAGTGTACTCGCACTCCGAGCACGATAACTGACTGGGGACTCTGATTTAGCATCACATCGGACCACAGCATTACAAAACCCGCATGGAATTTGTTCTGTGATGTGCATTGTCTACTCGATATTAGGTGAATGTATGTCTTTGTCGGAGCTACTATCCTCTGCAACATTCGGAAATTCAAAATCCGCGTACATAATATGCTTGACTTTCATATTTCGCTGCATTACATTAAATTTCACAGTGCTTTTACAAGGCGCGGGCACGATTGTGGGCTGTGGTTTTTCAATTATACCGCTGCAATAAAAGTCGTTACTGATGAACAGTTCTTGAGTCTTAAATACATGCACGCAACGCGTGCACGGATATTTTTTTTTTACATTTTTATTTGCTGTGCTGATTAAGCAGCTAACGAAAATCCTTGATCAACAGATAGTGCAATACCGATTCTTATTATTTTATTTCACTCAGCAACAACAAATCAATCTGAACTCATTTGTTCTTCAGTTGGGAGATCGTGTCAGCTGACTGAAACCTTTGTCATATGTGAAATACATTAACAGCGATACCTGGGTTCAGTGTTTACAATTTGAGCGGGTAAATGGCCACATGAGTTTCCAGCTCACCACTACGTCTCTGAAATTTGATTTTCGGCACTTTTGATTGTTATTTTGTTGTACGAACATACTCATCCGCTTGGGTCAGTATAGCAGAGCCGAGACGGCGTTTTTTGTTCTTCCCTAGCATGAAGACGGTTTCATTCATACGATTCTGATATCGCGAGGATTTCGGTTTTTCTTGCGCCTCCCGGTATTCGAATATTGTGCTCGCGTTCAAATTATAAAAGTTGCTTTACAGTTGGTGGCAGTGGTAGTGGTCTCAATAATTCAAGTTTGTCTGCTTTTTTCACACGACTTGGTATGTGTATGCCATATTGCCGTGCGAGTTGTCTTGTAGCTTTGATACTGTAGGCATGCTTATAATCAGGAAAAGGCAAAGCGTCTTTCTAATTGAGAAATTTTATAGATGGCTAATTTTATTTTTGGTATTATGTCAGAATTAGAAACTGCGATCTCTTCATTACTAGTGATTATTTCATCTATTTCTTTTCTGTGGAAGCTGTTCGTGCTTGTACCTGGGCATCCGCAGGCATTCGTGGATTTGATTTGTGTCAACGCAATTTATAGTACTCCTGATCAGATCCACAATTCGGGTATAGTTGATTACGTAAATATGACTCCTATGCCACATTTCAGGCAGGGTTGCCCCACAGACCTTGACGTAATATTTTCGTGTGTGTTCTACAGTACTCATGCTAGAATGTTCTGCCACAGATTCGTATTTTCTAAGACAGGATGATTTGCATCTTGTTGCATCCCAATGCCATAGAACTTAATATTTACATACGTTCGAGGATTTATCTAACTGACAAAAACACTGCTACATTTTCTGTTAGCTGCATTCCTACTCGAGCTACCATAGCAAAAATGAAATCCTTGGCAAATAATTGACCACACCTATTTCAGAGTAACCACAAAGCAAACTTTCTGCGGTGTTGAGTAAAACATCTTCAAAAAGCGGGTTTGCCTCAATAAGCGCAAATGAGTCATCATCGAGTACAACAGTAACATAAATTTTTGCCACAGCCGCATGTACCAAATAATATTGAACCTCCTATCGAGAATTGTATCCGTTTTGTCCTTGAGGAGAGCTAAAATTGCATCGTATACGTGCAGCGCGGTTATGTTCTCTGTAAAATAAATTCAATGTAATTCTTATACTTATGGCCCCAAAGCATCTGCCTAATTAATCAGCTCTGAAACATCTTCATCACTGACCTCATCATTAACTTCAGTCACAGTGGGTGAGTGTTCATGTTTCTTTTGACGGTGTACCCATTCAGGCACGATATTCTGCGTTTGTCTTGTTTTAGTTTTGTTTGCCTCAAAAATCTACCCAAGTTTGTTTTGTTCTCTTTCTAAGGCCACTCCCAGGTTCACCAAATTTATCAATGTGTACTGAGTTTGTTTCCAAAACTTCGTACATTTTTGCGCCTCCATAATGAACTTGGATGTATAATTCAAACGATCCCAGTTTGTTTGTCACGCATTTGAGATCAAATTTTTTGAAAGCAGTACACCGCCCTTTGTAACTTCCACAAATCCTTCAATATAATTTTCGCATCAATAGTGTCACGGTCACTCATGTTTTATATAATCAGCCATTGACAAACTTTACAATTAGAAAATATTTCACAGCTCTTTATACCGGCATAAAATGATACTTGCATATATACTAAAGGGGCTATATAACACAATGCAATGTAAATCAAAATACGGCAGAACTGCAATAGTAGATTTATTCATTCATGGCTTAGCTTGTATATATTGATTGTCATCATGGATTTGCCTTTAGAATAGTAGTAATATCATCTCTCTCTCTCTCTCTCTCTCTCTCTCTCTCTCTCTCTCTCTCTCTCTCTCTCTCTCTCTTTCTCTCTCTCTCTCTCTCTCTCTCTCTCTCTCTCTGTGCAGGATTTTTGTTTCCACTATCACAGGCTACGAGTAGTATCAAAATAGAACTATTTAACCTTATTCGATATCCTATGTAGACACGGACAGCCGTACGACACTGTATTACCCATTACTGACTCACTCGCGTCGAGTGTGTGTTTACACCTCTAGCGACCTCTATCCTTCATTATCGAGGAAAATATCTAGTCAGATGTATTTCTTTATCATGAAAATCACAAGGTTATGTCTCCAGGTAGTTGCCACACGTAATGCAGGAATAAACTATACAGAAACTTAGTGAAACTGTTAGGGCTAGGACCGATCTGCTACAGAGCGCAGCTGATAAAGATTAAAAATGTCACCTTGTACACCGAACTGAATTTAGTCAGTATCATATCTCTGAATAGATTTGTAATAATTTCTATCAGTTTCCTTACACCATATCTTATATTCTCGTTCAGCACACCGTATATTCCCGGCGATATACGTAACTTACGTTATTTTATGGATGCTGCTATATGAGCAAAATGTACAATTTTCGTTGAAGACGTGATCGTCAAGATCGGTTTCTTTATTCACTGCAGGTCTATACAAAGAATTATTAACTGGGGTGTATAGGTGTTTCAAGCATCTGGCAAATAATTTAACTATCTCATGTGGGTTATATGCTACTTCTCCATCAAGTTGTAGTTCGAAATAGCTTTAAGAATTTATACCCAAAATTGCGTTATCTACCATACAGTGTCCAACAAATGTTTAATAATTGACCCTGTTGCTTCTTCTAAATCGTGTAACACATGTTCTTTATATGCATTGATAGTGTGCTATTGAAGTTTCCTAAATTCACTTTTGACATCCTTGTATTGTTTGTAGGTGAGATACATTACGCCCCTGGCTCTCCCATTTTCAATCCATATCCTTCTAACTCTTTAGCCCTTCCATGTGCTTGATGAACATCTCGTGACCAATAAGTCTTTACATATGGATTGTTTTTTCAGAGATAGTATTTGTTGCAGCTTCTTTCATAACAGCAACGAATGTATTATTTATCTCTTCGGTTTTTGTAGAGTTAATGGACTGTTATAATAATATTTCGTTTAATATATTTTCCTTCTTTAGTTGGTAAGATATAAACCCTCCTGTGTCTGCTGTGTGCCATGAAGAGGAACATATATAAAGAGAATCGGAATATCTCTCCACTGGAACAGAGAGGTCGCAGTACAAAACACTGTGATCTGCCACCTACATTGTATTCTGCTTTGCAAATATCTTACAATCTTTTATGCATCGATGCAAACTTTTGCAAAGAAGAATATAGTCAAGAAGCTCGATGTGTAACTCAATGCCTTGTTTAGAGTTGTATAGTTTGGAGCCACTAAGTTTTTAATTTCAATAAACGTTTGCCAGTAATTGGCTTTTGTACCGTGAACACCAATAATGAAGAAATTAATCATATTTGGTATAAAAGTCTAGCATGAGTATGGTTCGCCAACTAAAATATAATATTCATACAGGGACTCTTTGATATCAGTACATTCTTGGTAGAAACTTAGACTTACATGGAAGGAAGATAAACAACAAATACGAAACGTGGAATTTTCTAGGTCATGTGTAATTCATTTCCTGCGATTCGATCATTTATACAATCAAGTTGTTTGGCAGGGTATGTACGATTGGTCTTATATATTATTGCCACATCGCTTTGCGTCTTTTAGTACTAACGTCATACCAACTATTATCGATTTTAGTGTAGATTGTACAGCTGTCTTGCAAAGTATTCAGTTTTCTCTAAATGGCTGCCTAACTTGTTTCCATAGATGCCTGCAATATCAGTATCTAATAGATCAATTAAATTATACCTTGCTCACCATTATATATTCTGGGCTTGCATGTAGCATATTTAGAGTCACAACGTGGTCATCATAGCTAGTTCTGTTGCCACTTTCACCATATAAATTTAAGTTTCTTTCATGAGACTTCGTTTAACCATCGTAACCAGGTGATTCCTTTCTTTTTAAACACTTTGTGTTATATCTTGAATGCAATTTGGTTCTTGCCATCCACTTCTCACATGTAACACTGCGTGGCCAGATGAAACCTTGGTTTTCTACAATTATTGACTCATCATCAGGAATGTTTATCCTTAGAATGAGGTTTCTAGCGTTCCTTCTACGGATCATTCTTATCTATTGGCGGGATGGAACCCTTTGCTTTCCCGTTACGACACTATTCCCGATCGTGGAGAATTGCTATTAATGTTCCCAGGAAATATATAACAGTTTTGCGCGGTGTTACATCAATAAATAGTTGATCATCTCCTTCATTGCAATTAGTCTGATCAGCAGTTCCCCATTTTGTTTCACGACTTTCGTTGTTTGTGTTCTCAAGTGTTTTTATGTTCTTGCGTATAGTGTGGCTTGCTTTTTCTTTGGGAACTATTTATACGTGTGCTCTTCTCTGTTCTGTTGCTACATTTATTTGGATAAGACTGACTAATAATGTTCTTCCTGTTAGTTATTCTGGTAAGGATTGTATATGTGTGGTTACATCTGTTCACAGACATGTTGTTTACGGGAGTTCTCTCCGAAATCACCTGGCTTATGCAGTGATTAGTAAGCTCCCATAAATGCCTGTGCATACATGGGAGAGGTATGTTCAACTTTGCTGATTTTGGACAGGCGAGTTGATAATCGCATTAATAGCCCTAGTCCGTGCCATCTGCAGGGGTAACGGTATTTTTTGTGTTTTCTAATTCATTGCTTTTGTCATTTTGTGGCGAATGCTTTTTCTTTGATAAACATCTGAAACACATTCCATGACAGTTTTCAAATAGTTGTTTCCATCCCTAGCAAGCGAGTATTATTGCACTATCTTCGTTTACTTCATCTAGGTCATGAAATCCACTTCTGTAAATTTCTTGAAAGCATCAAGCACTTTGAATTAAACCCCAAATAGTCATACAAATTATATCATAAGTCAAAAGAATCCTGAAAGAATTAAGTAGTGTTCCAAATGAATTCCAATTTTGAATGTGCTGATGTAACAACATCGAAGAATAGTGTTGGTGTGTTAACAGTTGAGGCGTATCATAATGATATAATCTAAAATGTCCTTGAATGAATTTAAAATAATCCCAGAATACTGATTTAGTCCGAAGAGTATTAATGAACATATTGTAATTCCAATGAATAATTTAAATAAATAGCTCCTACCAAACTGAACACAGCTAAGGACTCGTTCTGCTTTGGATGTTAAGATACGAATGTCTATTTCTAATATAAATAACCCTAATAACCCCCCCCCCAAAAAACAAAAGCAGGACCAGGATCAGGCTACTCATAATAGAAATTTAAATCAAACTGTCAAACAAAAATTATTTATGGAATATTCTAGGTTCAGAATTAAGCCTGTGTCTAGAACTCAAAACCAAGTAAATATTATATAATCACCAATCATAGACAAAGATTAGCTATGTAATGTGTTATTTACAACAAAAAAAAAATACATTAGGCCGGTATGCCCGAACTCCTACCCTCAATTATGCTCAAAGGTCAATCATACAATACAAATTAAATATACATAACAAAATTTACTGGATATATTTCTTCGAATGGCACGAAATAATTGATGTTTTAACCCACAAGATTAAATCTATCCGTATTCGCTAGGAGCAAGGATATTTTTATCATTTATAGTATTCACAAACATATTGGCTATCGGTACGTATACAATATTGAAGTAGGATACTTCGAACGGTGTCCCTCGCAATAATGTTTAATGTTTTGGTTTAAGTTCTGCTTAGTGCATATTCAAATATAAAGCAGATTCGAAAGAAAATTCTGTCGGTGTGACACATTCGGGTTGAATGGCGTGTCCGCGACCTTTACGGATTACGAACTAACGAAGTTCTCTCACCAGTCACCATATAGTAGAAACGGCATGGTGTATATGAGCAAACAAAAAGCGCTATGAGGGAACACTAAAAATGCCTCGCGAAGGTTGAAAACTGGCGAACCCTCTCCGTAGTGTTTACGATGCAGCGCCTGCCATACTGCCCACAGTGCTGGAGAGCATCAGAACAACGATATAAAGATTGAAAATGAATTAATAAAAATAGATGTGGTTTGTTTGCAATCAGCAATTCAACAATAAAATGGGTTAAAGGCATTTATAGGCTACATAGCCAACGGCGGCAAGTCTCCTGTCCTGGCCATACAATCATCTCGCATTCTTGATTTTCAATAGAGCTCGTGGACAAGTTAGGCTTGTCGTCGAGGGTTGGACCATCGTCTGTTGTTTACTTTTCTTCATATTATTTCCCGCCGGTCAGCAGACATAACTCATAAGCAAATTCGCTGACGCATTGGTAACTCTTTTTGGCATACCGTTCGTCCTGTTTTCTTTCACTGATGAAATCAATACGGTCGTTTTTACAAGACATGAGCAAATTGGAGTTCTTCAGTAGCTTGTAGTGATGGATACATTTGGCTTTGACCGTATCTAGCTGCACTGTCGAGAAGAGAATATCTGAGCCATTGAATGCCAGGGCGTTAAAATGTGCCCAGCTCGTTATGAGAACAACAGACGGACTTAATACTATTAACAGGAATGATACTCTGTTCAATAAGCAAATCCTGCGTCCAAAGGCTCAGCGATGGGATGTTTACGGTCTTTGCAACCGTCTTCAAAGAATAGGCAACCGAAGTCGGCCGGTTTCATTTTTAACAGGCGACTGTCAATTATCGAATATCCAACTTCAAGGAGAACGAGTACTTCTGCATGTTAAAGGTTGTTGCCAAAGTTCTTGCATACGATGAAGTAGACATATCGCATCTGCATTCACCGATGAACAAATTTATGTAGTTTTAAGGACAAGCACAACATATAGTACTATACTTTATGAAAAGAGTCAGGCGTGTGTCTAATACATGCTGCAGTCAGATGAGGTTCTTGTTGTTCCGATGACTCTTGCACACATGCACGTCAAATTGTTCTGAATAAAAAGCCAAGCAGGGCATATAATAAAGCTAGGCCGCCATGAGGTACATAAGATGGTATTGCCTGCTGTTCATAGTGAGCCGTCGTTGCATTTATCCCTACTGGAGAGGCGTAGTTTTCGGCAGTATCTGCTTTCTCAGCCCGGCTTTGTTTGACTATCTCGGCAAATCTTTAACGAGTTTCAGCTCTACCTGGGTGTTTAACTTTGGTGGGCTATTTCACTTCCTGAGATTGTTCTAGTGACGCATCTTTCTTTAATTCTGCTGAAGCATTCTTTGTTGGTTATGCGAAAATATCCATCTTCAGATGTGTTATCAGTTGTGGACATAATTTCTTGTTTGTGTTCATTTTCAAATTCGTACTGAACTCTATGTATTTAACTGTGTAAGCTGCAGTGGGAACTAGTACCGCATCCTACCCAAAGGAAAGTTGGCTGCTAATAAATACTGGCCCGTGCCTCGTTAAGGAAATATGCTAAATTTTTGTGGTGCAATGAACCACATTTGTTGTTATTTTCTTGTTGTTCTTTATGCATATGGAATAAATTCTTATACATTAGCTTCATCATAGTACATAAATTTGTCTCTTTATTTTCAATCTCTCAGCTCTATAGGAGATTCATGATACAAGGGAGGTAACTTCTTTTTGTACCTCTAAATTATACCTATTTGCATCAGGAGAAGTTAGCATATTTTGAGTTTAAGTAAGTTGCTATTAGAGAAAATGGGGATCAAAATGTGTTTACTTGATTTTCATGTAGGTTTCAAGCTATCTACCCCTATTTTAATGACAGTTATTCATATTTCTTTGCAGACACACATAAAACATTACATGACATGAAGTCACACATTCTTCTAAGTAATTTCACCACAGGAGCAAATGCACTATAAAGAAATCATAAGAAGACATACTGTTATAAATGGTGAATTTTATCAATGGAACGGTGTTGCATCTTGCGAACAATGTTTCGACGAATAAGAATTAAAGTTTTAATACACCGATTTGTTTTTCACCTTGATGCACCAACCACAATCAGAAATGTATACATGTTCAACATCTGTCTGTTAAAACTTGTAGAGTTATCAAAGGAAAGTCTGTAAAAAAATGGAGAATGTGTCGGACATCATAGTTATGCAAAATGTATCATGTAAGGTAAATATTAAACTGTTACGTTTATGCCATATGCATGTTCTTTACTTGTTGATGGTTCGGCATTTACGCATAATGAATTTGCATATAGATTCATGCTACGTTTGTTTTCGACCCGTATACCAGTTATGTTTGTACAAAAAAACTCGATTTCCTGAATGCATTGTTTTGGCGATTCTTATCATAGTGTGTCATTTGTAGAAAGAGTGGATCATTCTTTCCTATCGATATACCAATTGCCCTAGCTAAAAGTAGAGCTGATCTGCCTTCACCAACTGAAGAGGCATGTGCAGCAGAGTGACATAGACCAGCAAAATTACTGCTCCATACTGTATTCTTTGGAGCAAAAGTAAACACTTGGTTATGAAGGCTTTCACTTTTATTGATTGTAGACAGCCGAGATAATGTTTGAAGGTTACCGATGGAAAAGATTTTGTCTAAAATGGATTGTATCTTACTAATATCTACCTTATCTATAGCAATATGCGTTAGAGAGGGCAGATGTTTTGTGTTCTATGAGGCCAAATGAACAGTACAGACCAATGAATTTTGTCGACATTTATCATGCCTACCTTGAAAACAGTCCAAAACAATGTTGATAGCTTTTTGACTCTGCCACACAAACCCTGCTTCTGTTTGACAAGATGTTTTGATGCGTAACATCTCTAGCCTGACTCTTCTTCGAGTGCAAGCTGCAAGCTCGTACTGCCTTTTCAACCTGTGTGCTGGCATCACTGGTTACCGAGTATACTTTAAGAATATTATTAGACTCTACCTTTTGAAGATTTTTTACAAGCAATTTACCTTCAGTTGAGGATAGATTGATTATTTCGCATACTCCTGGTTCGCCAACATCTGCTTTTCATTCAGATCTGTGACCATGTCAGACAATTGATTTAATTTTCTTCGCATCAACCTCTTATTTGGTGACTTAATATTTAAGTAGCTTAAACATAATTTTAGTCTATATTCTAACTTGAACAATAATTACTGTCATTAACATAATATGCACCTATCCTCCATAAAAAAAAAAAAAAAAAAAAACATATTGCGTTTTATTGTTACGACTCTATCGTCATAAAGTAAGTAACAGAGAGAAGCAAATCCAACAGGTTGTATTAAACTTTAAAAAAGGTTTAATCATGAAAATTATGAGATGAAACTTTAAGAGGAACTTAAATTATTATGAATTCAATCCAAAATGACCTTAAAAAGTTGTATTCAAGTAAACATAAATCGAATGTTATGACTAAATTTCAGATCTCGAATGTACTGGTTCTGCAACAGGCCTGATAAATCACAGTGGCAAAGTTCTATTCAAGTCCTTCCCGTTGGTCGGTGATTCTTCCTGGGTTCTTCCTCCACGAGCCATGTATGGCCTATCGTGTGCTACAAAATGGCGTTAAACACCAACACCACAACAACTATTCAAGTCCTAAGGAACCGCATGTTTTGAATAAATTTCAGATCCTCGAATGTCCTTAACTCCTCAAAATAACTTCACATTTGTCCCAAAATAATAGTGTAGTCGAATGAGCACTTTGTAATTTCACTGAAAAATCCAACAAATATTTCAAATAATATCTGAGCACATCATTTGTCTGCAGACTTGATGTTACAACAAGAACATAAATAAGAATGCAATAATTGTCCAGCTACTGGTACTTATATAGAAACATAAGAGGGGAAATCACATCTTACTCCTACTAGCTATGTCACATTTTCAAAATATCCCACATTGTAAAAAAACCCACTAACTTAACCCATCGAATGGGAAATAGCGTAATTCTTCTTAAAACAAGCCTGACCTATCTATTAAATGGGAAATGACCGCAAACTTTGTAAACATGTTTTGATTAGTAACGTGACCATAGCAATATGTAGGTCCTACTCCTTAATTCTCAAAAGAGAATCTATACCCATATGCAAAATTTGGATGTAGATAATTGCTACAATTTAAAAGCCATGAACCAAAATTACAAAAATTGTATATATACTTCACACCTTCCCTCATAAAGAAAGAAATACTTTGCAATAAAGCATTATTTTATATATTAATCAAACACACAAATGATGACAATAAAATTACTATTGTAATGTCTAATTAATGTAAACATGTATACAAAATAAAATAATATTGAACCCTATACAAGTGAAAGTGCATCTGCGATGAAATTTTATATTCCCGTGATGCGCCTAAAGTTCATATTGTACTCTTGCGACAACAAACTCCGCGTCAACAATCTCTGAGTTTTCTATTTTGTTTCATTGATGAAAGTACTGGGGTTGTGATCATTGAATACAGTAATCGGAGTAGCTGAATTAATATATACTTGAAAGTGTTGTGAGGCAAAGATCAAAGCGAAATATTTCTTCTCGATAGTGGAATAATTTCTCTGTTCTTATTTAATTTTGTTTTAAAAAATAGCGCATAAGATGACCCACATCGTTTTCATCTTCTTGAATTAATAAGCCACCACCCCTTACATCAGTTGAATCAACAGTCATTTTAAATGATTGGTTGAAAAATGGAGCTGTAAGAAACGGAGCACTTTCAAGTAGGCCCTTAACTTATCGAGCGCCTCCTGACAGTTATCAGACAAATACAACTTGATCTTCTTATTCAACAGATTGGCCAGGGTCTCAGCAAGTAAGAACAAATTTGAGCAAAATTTCCGATAATATCCAGCCATACCCAATAATAGCTTCAGTTGCTTTTTACTGTTAGGCAACGAGGAATTCAGAGATAGCTTTAACCTTAAATTCTACCAGCTTAACTTGACCATGTTCCATAATATGTCACAAAATTTTAACACAAGTTCGGCAATACTAACTTTTGCTTAAATTAATTGTCAAATTTGCCTCACTCATTGGAATAAAGAATTTCTAAATAGTTCCCAGGTGATCATTGCAAACGCTGCTGTATATAAAAACGTCATCGATGTAGGAATCACAGACATTTATACCAGTTGTTACCATGTTCATTGTACACTGGAATGCAGAGTCATAATTTTTCAAACCAAAATGCTGCATTTTATATTAGTAGAGTCCATCTGGAGTTGCAAGAGCCGACATTACTTGTACTCCATCCTTAAATTGAATCTGCCATGATCATTTAAATAGATGGAACTTGGTGACATACTTTGTATTTCCACTTTTGTAAATATTGTAATAAATTGTTGGTATTGGAAATGAGACTGTTTTGGTGACACAGTTCACCTTTCTGTAGTCAGTGCATATATGGAAAGTATTATCTGATTTCAGCACAAGAAAAGCCGGGGAAATCTCGTTACTTTTGCTTGGTTCAATGAAATCTTTCTCCAACATATATTCGATTTCCTTTTTAAAACATTCCTGCCTGAGATGATTCATTCTGTAAGGATAAAGTTTTACAGGTGTAGAATCCACAATTTCAACATCATATTAGATTTTGTTTGTTCGAGTTGCAACATCCGGAAATAACTGCTCATATTCACATATTTGCTGCTTTAATTCATTCTTTTCCTGTGACTGTAGATGTGAAAGTCGTTAATATTTTTGAATTTCGAAGACTGGTTGAACCAAAGTCATTAAATTCCGGACGCACCTCATCATTTAAATCATCACAGTGTGGCACAGGTACAACTAAACTGACTGAATATTTTTCAGGGCTATCTCAATGAACATACTCCCTTATCATACTTATATGGCAATTGTTTCTGTTTCCGTCTAATAGGAGTGTTGGTGATATAATTTGAGTCACTTTTTCACTTTATAAGGACCATACTAATTAGCCTGAACAGTATTTGGACGTATTGGCAAGAAAGACATAATCTTATCACCAGGCAGAAACGTTCTTTCACTTGTTTTGTCCTGCATTAATTCCATTTCTGAGTGAGTAGGCTGAAGATTAATTCTTGCTGTTTCACAATCAGAGAGATATAATATAGAAGATTAATCTAGCAATCTTCTGTAAATAAAAGTTTCACTTTTAAAACCTGCAACGGGCCATGAACAATATGACCAAAAACTGGTTCAAAAAGAGTAAAGCCTGTCATTTGACAAATATAACAAGTTCTACGTTGTTTAGAAACATCACTGTTAATTTTATGCCAATAAAAATAATATATAATCCTGTGATAAGTCTTACTAAGTCCCAGATGAACAGCCAATGGAGTTTCGTGAGCTAAACTAATACTTTCCTGTCTATACAACTTAGGAACAACAATTTTATAGCTCACTAATCACTCATCACCAACAGGTACTTCAGTTGATCTTCATTTTCTCACTAGGACATCATTTTATAGCAAAAAGCAAGTTGGTACTTCTGTGAAGTCAGCTGCGCTAATAGCCCTCTCAAACATACAGGAGATCTCGGGATCATTTTCTTGTTCGACGATAAACATTTGTGGTTTGTCACCCTGGTTAGAAATGAGACAATGCGTGATAAAAAGAGGATCACAGTGATCAATACCTTTTAATTGATCAGTATCAGGAGGACAAGTGACCTCTTCAAATGCCTGTCTAACAAATGTGTCTGCCAAAGGAATAATTTTCTGATTAACTTCATTCCAAAGAGATGTATATGCCATAGCTCTAGTAACTGTACAAACATGGTATTAATCAGGGATTTCATTTTCAATAGGATCAGCTTTTTGATCTAACCAAGTATTGTCCGTTACAAATGGAATAACCATAACCTTATCTCCAGTTAAGTCATTGCCTCGCAACACCCTCTATGGGCAAAGAAGTCACCGATTTAACAATCAAAGGTCCTGAAACTTTGCTAAATTCACACAATAGCGTCGACACCGTGAAATGGGCGTGGGGTTGGATATAATTAAATTCGTGCACTCTGTAAATTTGAATGGAGGTTTAGACCTGTGTAGTCGCAGTAAGACTTCAAGCTTAACCTTCCTTCTACAAACCAACACAACTTGCACGTGAAAGATTACAATTCGATCCTTAATATACGGTACTCATCTCTCGGGGGATATAGATTATGTATTATTTCGATTCTCAAATGCAAAATTTGTATAAAATCATAGTACACGAAATGTGGCAGGCTAATAAAGGAATGGCAGTTTAAAACAGTGTGAAAATTCTATTATTCTAATTTAATTTTAATTAAGGTTATAATACATCTAAGATTTCTGATTTTGAGCTTGAGGTTGATTTTTGCTTAAAATACGGAGCCAGGAATTTAGGTATGCAATAACTGCAATCATATTTTAGCAAGGAAGTATCCAAGAGTAATCTTTAATATTTCCAGCTCAAAAGGCTACAACATTGAGTTACAGTTTGTTGATCCGTCTCATCATATTATTCTGAGACAAATCCCTTAACTATGTTTGATTCTTTCTTCAAATAACACCAAACTGACAGTTGTAAGTAAAAGTCCAAACCAAATAATTCATTTCAATCATAAACTGAATCTCTTTTTGAGGCAAATAGCATGTACTAGTTTCTCGTCTAAATTATCTCGATTAATAAGTGGAATATTCGATTGTTTCACTAAATAAAGATGCAATGTGTAACGTTATATGTTATTGTGATCATTTGATTCACAGTTAAATATACAGACGATATTTAAGGTAATTACATTGCTTCCTTCTTTTTTGCATTTTTATTGTACAAGTCCTTTTTATGGTAGAAACTATTTGCGCTGCACACAGCTCTTCCGTACGAGATAACATTGCCTCATTAACTAGTCACTCGACTGATGAAATCGATAAATATATATTTTCTCGATACCTGCTTTGAAACTAGACAAGTGTATATAACTTTTAGACAAGGAAGACAGAAAAAATCCACATGACTCAACCCGGTTTTGACTTGCTCAGAGAAATTTTGGGTTTTCTTGTGTGTGCGTGTGTGTGTGTGTGTGTGTGTGTGTGTGTGTGTGTGTGTGTGTGTGTGTGCGCGCGCGCGCGCGCATGTTGCTGAGAAATTCAAGGAAACTATTGGAAAAGAACTTCTTTAAATTGAGGAAGAATAGGATGAACACCAATATTTTAGGCGAATAATAGACTTCAAAAGCCTCATGGCCTCATAATCAATCATATCAGCGCTCAATACATGACAAAGTTCCAAGAGAACTTAGTTCTGATGTTATCAATGAGAAATTCAGTAATCACAGTTGGATGTTGACTTCTAAGTTAGATTCATACACCATACATTACTAGGGTTTATTTCTGATCATTTTTAACAGGTTAAAACCTTGATTTATACAACTTTATACATGAAAACAAATCGAAAAAAATAATGTAATTTTAAATTTAATGAATAGTTTATGAAAAGACAATATTAATAACAAATACATGGGGAAGAAGAAAAATGTGTATATCGTCTTTGATGTTTTCTTAACAAACAATTTCCATGGCAACATGCGCGTGAAAAAAAAAACTTTACGACAGCAATCAAATGACGCCACCTCATACTTATAAATTATGCGAAAAAATTCGGAGGGGGGGGGGGCAGAAAATTACCCTTACTCTATATAGTCCTTTTCAATTGTTGACAAGTTTTCATTTCCTGATGAAACCTCATCCCATTCGATAGAGAGATCTAGCTGTTTTGCCAACCTTACTTTTCTTATCTCAGCTTGCTTGTCTCAGTCAAGTTGTCTCAGTCAGGGTGTCCACGTGCTAGGAACTAATTTTAGAAAGAAGACACCCTTGTTGTATTCTGGTGTGCCTGACGGAGTTGTTACAAAATCAAACAACAACAACAACAACAACAACAGATATACAACAAAACGAAACTCACCTATAAAGCAACTTATGGTCTCTCCAACTTTGATAACACACCATTCAAGTTGAGAAAATGGTATTTATGGTTGTGATGCACAATTTTCCACAGGTCATCACTTTGGGATCAAAATTAATCACTGGAATCTTTATTAATACTTTTTCAACTCACATAATCTGATATATTTCTTTACTTTAAAATTAATGTCATCGTCGCTATCAACAACCATCACTTGCCAAAAGAAATCGAAATGTACAGATGAACTACGCTGAGAATCAGCCAATTTGGTGTTCTTGGCAGACCGATTTTAAACACGAATTTGTACAACTTCCTTGATGCAAGGTTCAAACTACGTCAGAATGCTTGTTCCTGGGCCCAATATATTTAATTTAGCAACCATTCATATCAAGCCAAATAATCGAAGTGTGTAAACAATTACATACTAAAATTATAAAACAGATATTCCGACAAGCGCTACCATACCTCT
>JAECUM010005916.1:0-28826 GCA_016617855.1 Megalonaias nervosa | reverse complement strand
TAGTGCTTTACGCTGTCATGGGGGCGAATATTGTAGATATAGGGCGGGTGGTTAATATCTAAAAGAATTTAAAATACAAATACAGTGAAACGATCTTTTTCTTTTTCTTAAAATGGTTAATTGTTTTTGCTTTTGTTAGAACACTCAGAACTAAATATGTTATTATTTTGTGTTTCAATTTAACTGTTCACCGTATTGAAGATATTTGTCAGAGCTGCGACAAATCCTTTAGGAACAAAAACAAGTGGAAAGGCTATTAAGAATGCTATACCAGCTACTGCTATTGTTGATAGGTACATCGCAAAGGGTCCCGTTCATTGCTCAGCACGACCGCAAGCAGAAAAGAAAAAAAAACAACAAAAAAACAAAAACAAACAACAAAACTTGTGTTGGGAAACCAAAATTGGGAGAATGGGAATCCGGAAACATAACTCCTCTAAATGATGACGTGGAACTCAGGAAATCCCAAATAATTCAGGCTTTTATGGAAGCTGCATGTGTTTAAATGTGTTTAAATCAGTTTTTAATAAAGTTATTTTGCAAAAACCAAAGAAGGACGTGCAATTAAAGGCTATAAAACTCTTCTAACCAACAATTTAGAATACTGGAAATTAATCTCTTTCAAGGCCTCATCACTATAAAGATGCGTGCGAAATCTTGGTAAAATTATGGCGTGACAACTAAAGTCAGCATTTCAAAATGTCAGGGGATAGAAGTCCAGGAAATGATTTCGTGGAGTACTGGAAATCGAACTCTTCTAGGCCTCATCAACATAAATTCCCATACTAAATTCTGTTGAAATCAAACAAACGTTGGTAAAGTTAAGCTGCAGAAACCAGAGGTCAGCAGGACAGAAAATCAGGGGGTATAGTTCCTGTAAACGATGTCATGCTCTAAATCAAAGCAATTCGTTGTGTGGTCGATGTAAGGTCCCTTATTAAATTTGGCTGAAATTCAGCAAACCTTTGTAAAGTTGTGGCACAAAAACCAAAAGTCAAGAAGGGTAATCAGGGGTCATGCAATAAATCATGCATATAACTCATTCTGGGTGTCATCAAGATAAAGCTGCATACCAAAAGTTGGTTAAGTCAACAGTCCTTAGGTGGCAGGGGATAGTTTCGTAAATTGGCCCATGTCAGATTTCTTAACTTAAGGCTATGGTGTGATTTTTTCAGCTATTATTGTTTACTAATTTAAGATATGGATATATTTGTGAACTAGGGGCTTGTGTTGTTCTTGAAATTGATGTCCGGCATGTACACCTGCCATAGTTATTCTGCAGTATGTAGATAGTGAAATACCAACAATCGGCTAGGAAGAAGAGCTAGCCTCACATAGCAGTAAACACGTGGGTTCGGTACAAGTAGAATATCTCAAAAACGCAGGTATAAACTTGGGGTTGGGGTGCATACTACCCCTTTACTTCTCTAGTCAAGTGGATAATATTCTTATCATCTGTTTTAATATATCTATCCATAAATATGGATCTTTTTGACCTCACCTGTGTATTTTAACTTTTGGGATTTTTTTTTTATACTAGGACGTTGAATGCGGCAGTAAATTTGTGCATAAATACTGTGCCCTGCCTCCTTAGGAAAGTTAAGCTGCGGAAACGGCGATTGACAATCAGGGGGGCCAAAATGCTGGCAGAAAAGGCTGGAGATCGTACCTTTCCGGAGCCTCAACAATTAAAGAGTATACCAATTATGGTCAATATCAACCAATTCCCTGTTAAATTATCTTGCGATTAGGAAGGACAACCGGCCGGCTGTTCAGATAACATGATTAGGACGGGGCTTCGCAGAACTTAGTGGAACAAGTTTCTGTGACATTCTTTGGAAAAATTATGATCGAGCTTATCACCAAGTTAAAATGGTGAAATGCAACAAGATAATTTATTTTCACAAGGAATTATGCAGCATGTGATGTTTTCTTTTCGTTATGAACAATATTTCGACGATTACAGAGCAAAATAATCCCAAAATGTGTTGTACAGCTAACGGACGTTCACAGACATAATATCTCTTTTACGATGTGTTGCCAGACATCGTGTATTGTTTGTTTAGCTCTGATGTTTATATTTTGCAATTTTTTAAATTGCAATTTATATTCAGAATCATGTTTAGATTTATTGTAAAATTGTTACAAAATGATTGCATAAATATACACCTGCATTTTTTTTATTTGGGTAAAGGAATAATGCTTACTTTTATTTACAGTAAACATCACAATTGGGTCAGGATCGTCAGTGTATTTTTCATATTTAATTGAACCCATCATATCATTTATCTTGCATCTAATAGAGGATTACATGGAAAACTGACTTATTGCTGTATGTATAACCTCCTCAAATATGGCGCTAAATGAATACATAAGCAAATAACCTGTGATGTTGATGACGAGAACTCTCTGCCCCACTTTGGTGTAGCGATCATCAACAGTTACATCCAGGTAATACTTCTGGGCCCCTTTGTCCACGAGGCTATCGACCAGAATCACGCTGCCTCCTAAAGAATTTACGTTGAGACACCCTTGAGGCATAGTTGAGCGAATATTACCTCACAGAACACCATTATCAAAAGAACATCTTACAACAAAAGACACATCCGGGAATAACGAGTTAAAATCATCATAGATTCATTCTATATGTACATGAAACTGTTTAATGAAGTAGCGTGATCACGGGACACTTAGTTTGTTCCAGATTTTATTTTCACTGCATATTACGGAAATCGTGCGCTGTCAAGAAATAATAACTGTAAATTGTCTCATAAAAGACAGCTATTGCATTCGTGATTTTATTTGCTCTGGGACTGAAAATAGAATAAATCTATTAAAGATCCTGATGCCTGTGATTATCGCCATTCAATACAATTTACTACAATGAAAAAATATTACATGATATTCATAAAGAAATTCCTACATAAAGTGTAATTGATTTTCAAGCTTCATGAATTCTTTAAAATATTAAGTTCAATTCCAATAATTACAAATAGTTACAAAAATAATAACGAAATTAAAGAAGTAAATAATAAAGATATATTTTAACCAATAACAAATATGAGAAAAGCACACAGAGGGGCGCATGGGTACGCAAGTAAATACGTCACCAGTGGATTCCAGAAACCAATAAGGTGTACGTATTTAGATGTGTTGAATAATACGTCAGTTTGGAGATCTTGAAACCAACAGTCTCAGCAAAGCTTCATGGGAATCTATGTACACGTGAGAGACTCGCAAACTGTTAATCTTTATATGGCTAAATATAGAAATTTATGAATGGTTTGCTGTTTCCGCACGTCATGGGATTCATATTTATTCATTTAATTTGACATATGAGGGTTTAAAGTTAATGTTGGACGGATGAACACATTTAAAAAAAATAATTTTATTAAAAAATGATGTCTACTATCTAAAATTTACAGTCTATTCGTTGATGTTTGTTGCTGTATTGAACGATATTTTGATTAAATTTCATCTTGAGTTACTTCTGTTCAGTACCAACGTACCCTATTTTGTTTAGATCAGTTTTTCTGTGTTTTTAAATATGGACCTATGTCACGGTGTGGACATGTACCTTTGGTGATATTGAATGGACATGGGTCGGGGTCACAGGACATGTCAAAGATCATCGGGTCGTTCTCGTCATCTTCAGCATCCACGTGGTAGACGACTTCCCCAACAACACCCGATTTAGCAGATACTTCTGCAGTGGCTGAAATAAACAAAAGTTATTTATTTGTTCTGGATCACACAGAGAGAATTTGACTTTTCTGTTTTAACTCTGAACAAGAAGCATGTATCTTGGGACATTTAGTACAAATCGCTCTATCTTCGTTAACCGAATGATCTGTAATGATAGGGCCGGCCTTAGGCCGATTAGACCGATTTGGCCCAATGGGGCCCCGCGCTCACATGTTCCCCGCGCGTTAGTAATTTTTAAAAATATTCTATAGAGAGAAGTAATTTTAAAGCGATAGAAGAAAATTTAAGTTCAATGTCATATAAAGCCGTTACTGTGTAATAATATTGGGGATTTCCTGTGTGTTAGGATATGTTAAAGTGATGTGGTATTGAGTTCAGGAAATATAATGTAGGTTGCGTACTACTTTCTCACGCAAAATTTGTGTGCTGTTTGTATGTTTTCCCAGATTGGGAGAATTAGTCCGTCACATCCAGCTAAAATGCTAAAAGAACGAGGTTAAACTTTTCATTTTCGTGTCGCAGTTCAGGTCATCGCCAAAAAAGTAAAGATAAAAGTTTTGAATTTGAATGATACATTTATTTAGGTTTTGACAAAAGTGTGGAAAAACCGATGGATAGTTTTCATGTCTCCGTACTTTTCCGTACTGTACAACCCGCATCTGATCATTTCCATTTAGTGTTTGTTCACATCATGGCGGGGGCAGAGCAGCAGGTGATAAAAACGAAACACAGCTTGAGTTTATGGTGCTTTTGCGTTCCTTAAGGAAATATATGTATGTATTCCAGTAGCACTATGTATAGAAACCATCAAGACAAAACACGGGATGCAGAGAAACATTTCATTTCAAGCGAAGAGCGGTCTGTCACATGTATTCGCATTCGCGTGCTCATCACGGCGGACTAAAAGTAGCCAACAGGCCCGTCATAGGTAAAACAATAAAGCAGCAAGAAGAAAATATACACATTTTTTAGGCAGGGAGAAAGAAAATGTACATTTTTTTTTGGAAATTGTTGTTTTGATGGGGATGGGAGTGAAGAGGGGACGAAATAAATCAATACATAGTTTTTGTTTGTTTTCTTTTTGTGGTTTTTGTTTTTTTTTTGATTGTGAGGGGACGGAAGGGGATGGAAGTGGGAAAAAACTGTCCTTTTTTATCATCGACCGCCTATCTGTAGATGGAATTTTTAAACTTTTGAGCAGATGAAGGGAATTCAATGAAACTTCGACAATTTTGTACCTTAATAAGACGACGTGTCGCTTTATAGAATCGGGGCCATATCTAAAATGTCAAGGTCATAATTTAAGCCCAATGGTTGCATAGGAAATATTCGTGTCCGCTCTGCAGCTTTCGAACCGATGACGGGAATTCAACGAAACTTATTCAAAACATACATGTCAACAAGACGATGTGTCGCATTCTCGAATTGGGCCGGTATCTCAGAAGGTGAAGGTCAACTATTATATGTCAGCCTATAGGCAGTATTCATGTCCACACTAACTTTTGAACAAATGAATGGATTTCAATAAGACTTAATACAAACATGTATGACAGCCAGACAATGTGTCGTGTACTTGACACGGACCAGTACCGCAAACCTCAGAATCGAAGATCAAAGGTTTTATAGTAAGTTTCGTATCCACTCTGTAACTTTTGAACCTGTTTATGAATAACACAGTTCCGTTAACTGGATGTATAGAAAAAATTAATTAATCTTAAGCGCTTTACGTTTTAAAAAATAAGACATTGGTTATACTTTATTGATTCCTGAAAAAAGCAAATTGGTTATCCTTATGATGAACACCTGCGACCGTCAGGTTATATAACTACTAATATACATGTATGTATACGTTACTTATTATATGTGCATAATTTATTCATAGACTTTATCATATCCTATTCCCAGTTCGTACAACAAAGCTTCGTTAGTCACGTATTTTAATATGCAGTATCCCGCTGAAAGCAGGATCGGATTACGGCGTAGGGGTTGGGAGAAGAACGCTTAAAATGCAGGAGCAGTAACATTCGGCTTCAACTCACCCCTACGATGTTTTGCGTAAAATAAACAAAACTGCCTACTTTCTTTTGTATCATAACCATTATCAGTTAAATGGATTAAAGAATGAAAATGTCGTCAGTTTGTATTCTTTATTTTACTGTTACGTCATAACTAATATTCAAACATTCAGAAACTGCAGTCTGCTTCATTCGAAGATATGATTAACTCGTTTGTTTTTATCCCTTTATTCCTTTGACGTTGATGGAAAATACAATCCTCCTAAGCTACCATTTTTGTTTCATAACTTTCCATTTAATTTGTGAACATTTATTCCCAGTATTTAACAGATTATTTTAACAGATTATTTTTAGAATCCTGTGATATTTTTATTGGAGAATTTCAGCAAGACTATAGAGACCAGAGTAAACCAAATGTTTGCAACAAACAGAAACAGGGTTCCATCATATTCTAGCTCGTATGTTAAAAGTATGGATTATTTAGTGAAATACCTACTTAGTAATTTAAACCGCTCCGGTGGCCTAGTGGTTAGAGCGTCCGCCTCGGATGCGGGAGGTCGCGGGTTCTAACCCCGGCCGAGTCATACCAAAGACTTTAAAAAATGGTACTAACAGCTGCCTCGCTTGGCGCTCAGCATTAAGAGGTTAGTGTTAGGACTGGTCGGCCTGGTGTCTGGATAATGTGACTGAGTGGGACATCATGCCACATGTCTGCGGCATGATGCCTCAGTGCTAGACATCACTATGAACTGTCACACTGCAGACATCGTAGTGATATGACTGAAAAATTGTTAAAGCTACGTTTAAAATCTAAATCACACACACACTTAGTAATTTCATTGATTGATTTAGAATTTCTAACCTGATTTGCCAGGGTGTCCCAAATACTGTCCACTTTTGGCGTTTCAAAAGCAAACGGATGCCCCAAATGTAAACAAGCAGACAAACTGTTCGCTGTCCTTTTCAGGTGTCTGTATAGAATAGTTCATTTCAGCAAAAACTTTGTCGTCTGCATCCAATGTTTGCATTGTCTAGTTATACTATTTCTAAAACAAATTAATATAAGTAACTCTTGTATGCATGTGTTCCAAGAGATATAACTCCAAAATTTACGGAATTGTTGAGATTATGAAAGGCGGCGAACTACATCAAATTTGTTGCACGAAAATACAGACCGACTCGTACAACTATGGGGAGCGTGTTGCTAAAGAAACAGTGTTTGGGACCCCCTGGCGACATTCAGGTTAGAACGTATAAATCACTGAATGAATGAGTTTTGTACATTTTTATATCCTTGATACCTTGTGGTTTTAAAATAAGTAGGGGGTACAAACAAACGGGATAGCTTGAGAATACTACAGCCGGAACGGATCAAACTGCTCCTCAGATGTCTGCACAAGCCATTGACAAAGGGTCAGCCACGTTTTGAAACGTCATAGATGTTATTTTTGTGATTAATTTTCGACGGAAAACTCTATATATTTACCTCGATAGATCTGCTAGATTAAGCATTAAATATGGATAGAACCTTTTGTACATTCTCTTGAAAGCAGAGCTTCATTAAAGGAAATTCCTTTCTGCAAGTTTCTAGCGGATTTCAACATGTGTTGTCAGTGGCGGTCTCTAAATCGTGAGGGAAGGTAATCTACTGTGAGGAGAATGCGATCATGTAAGAATATTACGTCGACCCAGAACGAGTCCAGATTGGTAACATTAAAGGACCACACCATCAATAGACATGTCAAGGAAGCTATCAACATTAAACTACGGAGACTATACAAAAAGATCGAGGAGGGGATAGGGATGGGGGAGGAGGATGTGTGTGTGTGTGTGTGTGTGTACCCGTATATGTGCGTATAATCAATCAAAGACTTTTTCCCGTCATAATAAGAATCATCATGATTTCTCAGTGATTGAGATTACCATTAGCCATATCATAATTTTATTTTCTTCTAATAAAGTCTGTTTGATCAGGACAATATAAATATACTAGTCAAAATTACTTTTTTGTCCGAGGAAAATAATATCAATGTGAATAGAGAAGTTACGTCGTGAATTTTCCTTGAAAAATATGATTAGGAAGTGACCACATGTCTCCTTCATTTTCACCAAAAACGTTGGGGGTCTATGTAGCTGACAAACGGAAATAAATGGTTCTAATTAGTTGGCAATCTGCTTGATTCTTGGTAAATAAGTCGATCTAATAAAAAAATAGTATCATCTCACGACTCCATTCAAACCCTTTGCGTATAAACTTTTAGTTAAAATTATAAGTATCAGCTTAACATTGTCTTACGTTATCCAGACTAAAAGCTTAAAAGGGTGATGTAATTAGTGTATGATGTACCTGGCAGGTTAAGAAATCTGGGTGCCGAGTTTGGTATTACACTGACAACCAGGTCTTTGGAATCCGTGCTTTTCCCCTCTCCGCACTCAACAGCAACAACGTAATTTCCTTCGTCTTCGTATTTCAGTGGTGCATTTGCCTTCAAGAATATTCCCCATGCTTAAATAAATAAATGAATGCTATTTCAATACTCTGACGAAAGCGAATTTGAAAATAAATGTTGTATCCGACAAGATTTTTCTTGTCAGTTTATCCGTGGGCAGATCGGCAAACAGTAAACTCTGTTACTGACTTCGCTTCCTTTACAAGCGTTTACTAATGAACACACATTATATAGAACATATATAAATTGAATGCATCTATTCAGTCTAATTTTTTTTTCTCCAAAAAACAAACGATCTGTATTGTTACTAATGGAGTAATTTTGTCACTCACGTTTCATCAAAGTTGCTGTAGTATAAATGTATACTAACGGTTATTCATTTTTATTTCATATTTTAAAAAGATTTTTTTGACAGATAAGTATAGAACCTACTTACAGTTTGTGGTATTAATGTACCGGGCAAGAAATGGCGTACGTTTAGGTTTCGGTTCCATATGTTTTACGTTGCATGCGTATGGTCCTTTTGCCAGCACTTCCAGCTCGTGCAGCAACACTTCGTTAGTCACGTCCTCGCGAACATTAACACCCCGTGGCAGGTTCAATATAAAGGGGACCTACGATAGAACTGCATATTACTGTTTTAGAAAATGTTCAGAAATTACAGTTCAAAAGTTAACTCATTCTGATTATAAAAATCTGGAAGAAGAAGGAAGAGGAATTTAAGAAGAAGAGGGTGACAGAGGAGGAGGAGAAGAAGAAAGATAAGGAAATGTGCGAACTGAATTTATGAACAAAAAGAATGCAGGAACAAACCTATGAGTGTATGATTTAGTTTATCAAGAGCATTTCAGAAACAAACAAACAAACAAACATCCCCCCATAAAAAACAAATAAACCAACAATCAAACAAAACAGCAACAATAATAACAAGAACACATTAGTTCGACAAGAAGTCTCTAACAGTATAAGTCCACGAAAATACCCAACAATCGAACTCACCTTTGTTTTGACCGTTATTTTAAGGTTTCCAGTAGCAGAGTCACTGCAGTGATCCTTTGCAGTAAACGAAAGTGTGTAGTGACCTTCGAATGGGGGTTTCTTGACAAGGACAGAGCCTGAAACATGTAACACATTGGTAAAGCTCGAGGAAAATAAAAAAGACACCATAGATTCTTTTTCATTTTACAGATGGAGTAAAAGAAACCTCAAATTTATAAAATACCCCCGCCAGCATGTACCATTACTCCCCTACAACATCAACGCCAGGGAATTTTTTATTTACGTTCTAAAAGAACGAACTTAATTTTTCAAGCAGAACACGCCACATCAGTATTATACATCTGTGTTCTAACGATTCCGTATTGTGAAATGACCAACCCTATCTCGTAATTTTAATTTAGCATTTACTGACTGTCATTACTTACATTTATAAGCTACGCATGTGAGCGCTTTCCAGAGGAGAAAACATAAAGCTTTGAGACGCTTCAAAGACCTGCCATTAAATCAGTTTTTGCTACGTTTATTTAGGTACCAATTCTAATTTTGTCCTAATCATATTGAAAAGAAACTGAATCTAAATCAAATTGTATTTTTTAAAAAAAATTATCATCTCTTGTTCAGAAGGTACAAATTTGCCCTCACGTGAATCGTTGCCAAGTCCGAAGTACTCCGAATAAGAATCCATGGTCACCACGAGATACGAAACATCATCACGGTCGACATCACGAACGCCAAGTGTGTAAATTATGTCTCCAGTGTTAACGCTAGTTTCTATGGTGACGTCGTCCTGAAGGTTTATTATTTTAGGACTGTTATCTAAATTAGAAGTAAAAATAGCAAGGATATTAAGACAAATGAGTCAAAGATCTGGCTGGAGACGAATAGTAAGTTATTCTGGGGTTTCTAGCGCAGTAACACTAATTTTTGCTTAAACAAATACAAAGTCGCCATTTTGCCGCCACCCCCATGGACACCCCACCTGCTAGTACCTGATCGAGTGGAGATCCATCATGGTGACGAACTTTTGGCAATTACGCGAATGTATTTGTTTGGGCAAAAATTAGTGTTACTTCGCCAGAAACATCTCAGAATAACTTACTACTATCATCGGATTTTTTTGTTTGATATTTTTAAAATTTAGATAAAATTTATACTTGATATTTATAAAGTTTAGATAAAATTTATGTTTAAGATTGTTAGATAAAATTTTATATTAGACATTAGATTTTATTATGAGAAATGGAATATTGCAGAACGTATATGGGAGGAATAGTGCCTGATAAAAAAAATCAAAGTAATCGGTTTAAATATAAGCAAGAAGAAGATTGTAGAATTTGAGTCTCTGAAAAAGAGAGCTATCGAATTGGGTATATCGAAAGAAGCTGTTCGAAATTATTCTGGTGGTTTTGATTTTGTTCAAACTTTCGATGAATCTCTTTGGATCTTATTTGAAGCCTGTGATAAGGAAATGAAAGATTGGATGAAAGATCCAGATTCTGTTTTTGATAGCGCTATCAAGAATTTACCTGATAAAAGAAAACAAAGATTCTGTTACTTAATGGATCTGCAATATTATTTGTATTGTTAGATAATTTTTTTTTTTACACCTTATCAAGGTCATCTTGACTACCGCTGATACATTCTATTTGATATCGCCGCTGATACAAATTTACCTATCTGCCGATTCTCATTGGGAGGGAGTATATAAGTTAACATACTGTCAATAATCCTGAATTTACGTATTAAATCGTCCATATCGTATTTAACTCCACGCAAATAAGGTCGTATTTGATCAAGCAAATTTTTATAAGTTATACTTGCGGTTTTACATGCACTATTTTGATCTTAAATCGAGGCTCTATTCGTTTGCGAGCCTTTGCAAGAGAAATTCCAACGCCGGATATTATCAATAAAAAGAAGGATTTAATGCTGTTCCGCTTGTGATAATACCAGATCCTGTCAGCGCCAATGGAACATAAGATATAACACGTAAGATTCTGCTGTAGTATTTGTAACAATGTTGTACGCACCAGAGTTTCTTGTGGTAATATTTATAGTACTGCATTAGCGCATCAAGTTCGGTTCTCGGAATGTCTTCCGATATATGACTGAAGTCTATGATTTGCTTTTTCGTCATTATTATTTTACACCACAGTATACGTTCTTACGCCAACAAATGAATCAATAAACTGACGAAATTTGTCGTTGATAGGATCTGCCAGAAAATTTCTATACTTGTCATGGACATCTGATCATGTATCTTTATACTTTTCACTGGTTAATACTTCGTTTTTCTTTAAACAACTATATGAATTAATTTATCATATTTTTCAGAATCGCGTGAAGAAAGATTTTTTTCATTTACCAAGTCCGCGAAGTCGCTTTCTGTTTCATCCATAAAACCAGTTACCAGACCGATTTCATTCAGCGTAAAATTGTTAAGAACAAGATATTGTCTAATAAATGAGTACGCCGCTATAAAATTTGACAACATTACTCGCTTTAACTCCTTTTTATTTGTGATGTTTTGTGTGACATAAATAATCACTTTTTTCATCAACTTATTGTAAAGGTTGCGTGTTTATTTTCTCAACTTCGCTGTGGTAATCTCGTAGTATCAATTGTCTAGATCATTGGATTGATGGTAGCGGAACATCTTCAGCTTCACCGATGTCGTAGTACGAACCGGGTTGTACATGCATTTTTGTTGCTTCAGCTTCGTTGAAAAACACCTCTCGCTCAGCATCATCGTAAGAACCAACTTCCAAATTAAGGTCTTCGATTAATTTTTGTGATTTATTGATGACGATTGGATCAAATTCAGGTCACTCGCGCAACATTGGAGTACGATTTGATCATCAAATTTGCATCTGCTGATACATTACCTACAACTTTAAACAGTGTTTTTTTATCATGATAATACATGCCAAGTTGTTAAAATATTTCTCGTTTCAGGAATCTGTCTCTGAATTTTGTGTTTCCGTTTAACCTTATATTTTTTAGATCTGCTAGTTTGCTGAGTCGACTATGATCATTCTCTATTCGAATTTCTTCTTTTTTTCCACTATGAGCTCGTACTTTTGTTAGATCTGAATTATTAATCATGTCTGTATTTTCCTTGCGAAGTTGAAGCAATATTTTATTCAGCAAAGTTTCAACTTCTTGTTGTTCTTCACGACAATCACCAGGATGACAGTATTTACTGAAAACATCAAAATCTTTTATTGCATCTTTTAGCTGTGGTCCTCGCATATACATGACACATACGAAATTATCTTCGATTTCTGTTAATTTACTCGCCTCATTGACAGAATTTATTGAATCAAGTCCTAATTTTTTCAGTTTGCTAATTCTGTTTAGCACAGCTGATTTATAGCTGATAACGGTGGTAGAAACATCCCTGTTAGGATTAAAAATATTATCATAAAATTCTTTAGCGACTGTTATAATTGCTGGGTCTGTCATTTTGTTTTACATTGTCCGATTAAATTTGATTGCTAACAATTAAATCTGATCATCGAGCGTATATATCTGAAACGCGGTTAGGCCAGGATACTGAACTTCCGCAGAAATAACGTTTAATCGAAAATACTGATATTTTACAAAAACGCCATTAACGATAATGTTTGTGGTCGGAATAGTAAAATACGCTGCTGTTGAAATATACGTGATTGTTGTACAGTACAACATTGCCCAAGCTGTCTTGTAGGCAGATCCTTCCAATTTCCAGTTATAATTAGGACCAGTACCAGAATTTAATCGTCCTCGCAAATGAAACTACCAAATGGTAACTGAAACTGGAGATTTAACTTTGATCCAGAAGTTTGCGGTTTCTCCGTTGGTTGTCCACTCTTGCCCACCAACCACGACAAAACCAAAAAGATAAGCATGATTTGGACTATTTCCAGGATATTGAGTGGACGCTGTAACGACAAAACCCGAACTGTTATCGGATGCCTCAACAAGTGTCGGAATATATCCGACATTGTTTTTGATTCGTTTTACTCCTCCACCAGAAACACTGTCAACGTAAGATTTATTGGTGAGATCCGCTGATTTAACTGGAGCATAATTTGTTGTTATTTTGTTGTTGCCCATGCCAATAGGACCTGATACTGTATCTCTGATTTTCTTAATGTATGCAGCATCAACTGAGGCAGATACAGCTGTAACTGCAGCTGTTTAACTATCGTCGGCATACTTTTTTATTTTCTAGATCTTCATCGGCGGCAGGAACATGCGACGAAGTTATTTTGTTGACGCCCATATACAGCACGCCAGACATTGTGTCTCCGTTCAGTCTGACGAAATTGGCTTTAACAAACTTGACATTGGTCAGCCAATTATCGTTGTCTAGCATTGTTTAGTCAATTTCGGTATTGGTAAATTGCCTTACCGCCCGTGTCGATGTTTCCAGTCATTTTTCCGCCGTCCAGCGATAAATATAATTTTACAGTTTCTTTTAACTGTCCACGACTGATAGCTTGTGTGTCGTCTGTGTATGTGTTTGGCGGTAACGTCGTCGATAACCCAGTTACTTTTGCGTTATTGTTCATTGTCAAACTGCCAGTAATTGTGTCTCCGGTTTTCTTTACAATAGACTGACATTAACTGATTTAAACTTACTGCTTGACTATCGTCCTTGTTAGCTGGTGGGAAATCTGTTTCCAACCCGATAATCTTTTAGCCTGACCCTATTATTAAGTCGCCGCTTAAAGTTCCACCAGCCAACAGCAATTTAGCATCGTAAACAGATTTAAGCTGAGCATAACCTACTGCTTGTGTTTGTATTTGCATTAGCTGGTGGATATTTCACGTCAAGGCTTAAAATTTTACAACCCTGTTCCATTGTTAAGTCACCGCTCAATGTTCCACCGGACAATGGCAATTTAGCATCGTCAACAGATTTAAGTTGTGCATAACTTACCGCCCGTGTCTCATCCACGCTATCGGTTGGGTATTTCTTCTCAAGACCAAACACACTCTGATTTTACATCGACAAATTACCAGTCATTGTATCTCAGGATTTTTTTAAAAAAGATATCCTGATAAATCAACTGTTCCGTTTGTCGTGATAGTATCTGCTGATGCAGAGCCGGTTAATGTTGTTCCGAATTTTGTGTGATAACTCACGTTTATTTTATTATCGTGCATAAAATTTGTCCCAGACAAATATTGTCTGGCGTACTAGTATAAAACAAAGATGTCAGTCTTAAACTTTGATACTGAACGATTAATCAAACACAAACACAATAACGAACTGTCTGATTGTCATTACCTGATAGTAGGTCGGACAGGATCTGGTAAAACACTTGCCAATGAATTTACTGCTCAACAACAACTTTAACTACGACCGTGCATACATTTGCACGATTAATGCACAGCAGGATAAATACGAATTGTTAAACGATTACAACGAAACATTACGTGATGAATTTGGTGCCGGCGAAGATATATTTTTAATCAAACAACCTGAGGATCTTATTCCGATAAACGAACTTAATTCTAATGAACAGAAAATAATTGTATTTGACGATATTCCGTTGAACAACAGCGAAATGAATAAAATTAGATCTTATTTTACATCGTCACCTAATCGTAAATGTAATGCGGTTTATCTTGCCCAGGGCTTTTATAACGTCGACAGATTTATTCGACAAAACACAGGCTGTTTTATACTATTTCCCGGACTTGACAATGTTGATATGCGGAATACAGCAAACGAGCAGAGCGGCGACGTGACCAAAGACAAGTTTATCGAACTTTACCACAGAGCCACAAGTGGCTTCCCAGTCAAAGACAAATGTAACTTTTTCTTATTTGATAAACTTGCACGAGATCCGAAGAAAATGTTTCGTTGTTGTATTGACCGATACCTTTAACAGTTTTATACCTCACAATTTTGTGAGGCGATGTTGAATAAAATGAATAAGTCAAAGATTGATTTACTAAAACAATTGCATCAACCAGAGCCGCGTTAAAGAAAAAAGTACAGGATGAACGCCGAGGGGAAATAACTGCTGCAGTAGAAACAGCTAAATGTTTAGGCTGGTAACCGAGCCTGTACTTGGAAAACAACCTGATACTTCTGCGGTATCAGCCGACGAACTTAAAAAAATTAACAGAGAAGGTTTGCATGGTTAAGTTGAGGAAGGACGAAAGAAAGCTGTCGATGAACTTGTTAAACAAGTAGGAGAGAAAGTTGTTGAGACTCAGCAAGAAACAATCGATAGGTAGAGAAAAAGATACAAAACAAAAAGAAAAAATGAACGACAGCAGGAAATTATTAACAAACAAGTAGAAGAGAGAAAGGAATTTATGAAAAACTGAGACTTGATGATATTAGAAAAGCAAAAACACTTATTAAATCTGCTTTTTCTGATGATGAAATAATCGAAGTAGAACATTCATTAATTGGCAAAAAGAACTATCTAATGCAAAAAATATCAGAGATATTGATGAAAACTCACTTAAAAGTTTAGGTATTAATGCGGCAATATTAGAAAATAAATGTATCAGTAATAAATGATTCTAAAAATTTTCAAGAAGCATATGATATTGTCAAAAAGCATAGAAAAGTTTTTATCACCAAGGCATATCTTGACGCGGCGGAAAATGTAAGAAAAGATCTATAAAAAAAAAACTCATGGAGGAAAATTAATGAGAAGTATTGTTAAGAGATACAATGTAACATAAGAAGAAGGAATAGTGCTGATATCGTCGAAAGAAGCAGGAAATCGGAGATGGAAATCGACAGCGAGATCGTAGACATACTTGATTATCTTCGCGCAAATTTTTCATTGATCGCAGACGAGTATGAGATTTTACATTGCGATCTTGTCTAACCGTGATAAAATAAAGATGATATCAACAACACTACTACTTGATTCCTCACAATCAGACAGCGCAAACTTTTCTGTCAATTATAATCCGCCAATCTAACTTGATCAAGCTCGACAATACGAAATAGGATTAATTTCTTCTACTGCATAGCACTCTATGGCTAATGTTAAAACAGGCATAATTGATGATTTTACGTTTAATCCGGGCGCTTGAACTTCGTTCAAGATACCGCAGTGCGCATACAACGCCACTGATCTCAATCAGACAAGGAACTTATTACCAAAAACGGAGGCGGCGCTGACAATTTCGAGTTGACGCCGAACTATAACACGTTACGTGCTAGAATCACGTTAAAAATAATTTGTTAATTGATCTTTCATCGGCGACAAGTATCGCATCGGTGTTAGGGTTTAACAACAAACAATACGGCAGTGTTGCCGCACAAACAATATCGTACGACGGCGATGTTCTGGTTAACATGACACAAGTAAAGACAGTTCTGATTAATTGTTCTATCGCATCAGGATCTGATTCTGTACAGGGTAGTCAAGGTCGGATAATTTATAATTTTTCACCAGATGTTTCAGCAGGTTCGCTGATGCAAGTTAATCCTCGACATATAATATATTATCCAGTAAATTTGGAAAATCAGATATCTTCTGTTAACATGAAACTGACAGATCAGTCTGGGAGGCAACATGATCTTAACAATGAAATAGTTACCTACTACTTGCATCTGAGATCAGTTAATTAAAACAGCATGTCAAAGTATCTGTTAACTAATTTTGTGAGACAACACTGATAACAAGATGAAACAAAGAAAAATTTACCGACGAAAGATCGTAGGAGGATTCTTTGGAAATATATTTTCCAAGATTGTCAAAATTATACCCGGAATCGCAAATAATACTGCACCAATTGCCATAGACGCATCAAAAGCATTTGCAACGGGGTCATCATCTTCAGCAGGTAGAGTAGCTGGACAGAAAATCGCCGACAAGATCAAAGCCGTTGTGGCAAAGCCGTCTGGCGCTGATATGGCACAGGTAATTTCAACCGCAGATACAGCTACGGCGTTGATCGCGATAACGAAGAAACTGTTATCACCGTGTGGAGAAACTATTGTTCGTAAACTTGTGATGAATACTGGACCACGACTTGACATTGCGGCATTCTTGTCGCGCTGAAACTAGTGATGAATAAAAATATGTCTGCTAAAATTATCTCGAACATACAGAAGAATTTTATGCTGATGGACGAAAATTCAAACCAGTCAGTCCTGAATGGCGTTAGAACAATTAACGTATGAGACGAAGACGTGCTTCTCTTACCGCACAAAGCTGTACTTAAAGTACGTGGACAAAAAAAAAAAACAACAAAAAAACAACAGCTCATGACAATATTGCAGCTGATACTGAAATAACTTTGGTCAACAACGGATGGAGCTGTTTGAAAGTGCACGTTATATACTTGCAAATCAAACTGTGGAAGATATTTCAGAATACTTGCCTGTTGCGAGTACAATTCTCAATAGTGTCTCGTTTAGCGATGATTACTCAAAGTCTGTAGCCAAAAACATGTTCTGGTTTAAGATACTGGGGAAGGAACTGCTATTTCAAATGAGTTTAAAAAAGGAAACGAGGCTGAAGCTGGACTTGGAAACGGACTGATATTAACACCAGCTGGTGGTGATGCTGCAGCTCAGCACACAGTTGCAGCAGTAACAGCAGACGCTGTTGGTGGGACTCTTGTTTAAGCTGCTGGTGTTGATGATGCGTACTTTAAAATTAACAGACTTGCGCTGCGGATGCCGCGAATACTACCACAATTGGCAAATCAATTGAACTTGAAACAATGCTTACCGCGTACACGAAAAAGATATATTTCATGCAAAATAAAATCTATTATACCTCTGTTCCAGATTCAATTGATAACACATGGCATTTTACAACAACACCTAGAGAGCAATTGCCAAAACATGCATTTGCTGTTTTTCAACAACAAAATAGACGTATAAATCAAGAGGGAAACACTTCCGTGTTTGATCACGCTGGTGTTAGGAGAATAAACTCAAAACAATATCCAGAACGAGCGATAGAATGTAACTTTGACGCAGGCGCTGATAAAAATGTATCATGAGCTTACATGTACTTGATGGAAATCATGCAAAAGTAACAAGACGCTGACAGCGGATCTCAAATATCAATCGAAGAATTTAGAACACTCTACCCGATCTTTTACTTTGACGTGTCAAAACATTCCGAACATTCAATTGGATCACCTGCTGATGTTCAAGTAACATGGATGCTGGCTGCAGCTCCTGGATTAAATACACTTAACGCATTTGCATTAGTTGCCAGTGATAGATTTCTGACGATAGATGCAACTAAAGGGAGGATGTTTGTCCAGGCGTAAACGTTAAATATTATCCGACAAAATAGAATAACAGGAATGAAATACGTTACGAAAGAAATATACCTAACGCAAGGTCAAATAAAAAAACTGTCGACCGCAGTTGCTAAACGACGTGCGGTTTCTCTTAAACTAAATCAAAGCTCGACAACAAGTACACAGATGAAATTAATGTTGACACAGCAACAAATAGCTAAAATGTTGAAAGGAAGACCGATGTGCTTAATCTGTCAGTTGCTCAAATAACAGCAATGACACGGCATGGTGGATTTTTAGGATCAGCACTTGCAAAGTTAGCTAAAACAGTGTTACCAAAACTGTTGCCGGTACTCGGAACATTAGGAATCGCAGCAGCATCAGGGGCAATATCAGGAGCAACTAAAAAGGCAATTTCCGGAGACGGTGTCAAACAGATTGCATAGTACTTCGTACTAGACGCGATTCTGTGTAACAATAACAGATACAATATGCCAGCTAGAAAGAAAGTACGAAAGTCACCAGCGAAAAAAGACATCAAGACCAAGAACCAGACGCAACATGGCGATGAAACAGGGCGGATTTGTAGGTCCACTGCTCGCAGGAATAGCAGGCAGTCTGCTGACAAATCTGCTAGGGATAGGCCGCGGAGTCAACGATTGCGGTCTGATGTTGCCGGGCACCAGAGATTGACCGCGCACGCTTTAAGAAATTTTGAAATACTAGATAAATTAAAATCAGTGAAAGGATTTCACGGAGTATATTCTAAGGATGAATTACCATAAACTGTAAATGGTAATTCATGCGTCGTCAACATACAAAATTTCAATGACTGATCTGGAACGCATTGGGTTGTTGTTTACAATAACAATTATATTAATTCATTTGGACTTCCTCCAAGTGATATCATCAAAAATATATTAAACGGAAACATAAAAAAAAATTATTCATCTAATCAGCTGCAACGAGTTGGAACTTCTGCTTGTGGTTATTACTGCGTTATGTTTGTTCTACAGATGTCAGCGCAACTCGATTTTTTTAAAGTTTATTTTACAGTTTGATCAGCGTCCGAGTAAACACAATGATGATATCGCCTGAAATTTTGTATAACAAGCAAGTATAAAATGACAACATATTGTTTGAAATGCAGAACTAAAACAGCTAGTACAGATGAAAAAATAGAAACAGCAAAAAACAATAGATTAATACTAAAATGTATTTGTGCTGCATGCGATAAAAAGAAAAGTATGTTCGAAACAAAATAAGGTTGACGGTAGCGGAATAGATGCAATTCCGTTGGCGTTGCCAGGCGCTGACAAACTTATTCGGGTCAGCGATGATTAATTTTATTTTCTGAAAAATTCGGTTGAAAATTTAAAATTATTAAAATAAATTTTTATATTTTAAGAAATCCGACACTTTTTTGACAAAATCCAAACAAAAATCGTAAATCAGGTATAAAATCTCATTTTTTTCGTGCTATGACTCACAAAAAATGATAAAATCAGGCCAGAAGTTGTGATTTTCAAGAAATGCGACCGAAAATTGTGATTTTTATGTGGTCTTAGTACGACAAAACAGGAAAATCCGACCAAATTTCTGCAAAATTGTCGGATTTCTCAAAATTTCACTGATTTTTCAGAAAAGTAAAATTTCATCTTAATAATATTTTATTTTTGCTGAATTTTTCAAAAAATAAATTTCACTGAAAGAATTTTAGTGAGCGACTAAAACATAACAATGAAAAAAACAAAGAATGTGTCGTGTAAATGTGAATGTGATCGAGATGTAGTCCTCGAGCAGGATAAAATTGTAACTTACTGCCAGCGTCGTAATCGCCGCGAGGTAATCGGCGCAGGTATTGACATCCACAAACGTATTGGCAAGTTGCCAATACCCAGCGGAGGTTGGACATTGCCGGGTCATAAATACATTGGGCCGTATAATCCGCTAGATCAGCAGTTGGACGAGCGCGATAACCCATTACCAGGACAAGAACCTTACAACGCCGTTGATGCAATAGCGATGCGTCATGATATCTGTTATCGCGATAATGAACAGGATAAACACGGTTGTGATAAAGTAATGTTAAACGAGCTGCATGACATGAAACCTGTCAGTGTGTGAGAACGTATGGGCAGAAAATTAGTACAAGGATTAATTGGAACAAAGTATAAGCTTGGACTCGGCAGATTATATGACGACGCAGTGCTACAAACTGTGGCATCGGAATTTCACAACCTAAAATGGTTTTCGCGACGAAAAGTTGTCACGAATGCCGTTGATGACATTTGGGCGATACATCTAGTAGATATGTCTAATCTTGCACAATACAACGACAACAAAAGATACTTGTTTAACGTTATTGATGTATTTAGCAGATACGCGTTCAGTGTGCCTGTGCTCGATAAACAGGTACATCAATAACTGATGCGTTAAAACAAATCATCATCGGCAGCGAGCGACCACCAAATAAAATATGGACTGACAACGAAGCTGAGTTTTTCAATAAAGAGTTTGAACAGTTTCTAGTGCAGAATAATATAAAAAAAATATGTTACTGGAAACGGAGGAAAAAGTGTTATCGTAGAACGATTTAATCGTACGCTGAGCGAAAGATCTTCAAACACTTAACAGCGAAAAACATTAGCTGATACATTGACGACTTGCAAAAGATTGTTTATGATTACAACAACACAAAACACAGAACAATAAAAATGTCGCCGGCAGAAGCAATTAAAAATCCGTTGCTAGCAAATGAAAATATGTACCGCCGAAATAAATTTAAAGTACACGATCGAGTCAGAATTTCTCTGACAAAAAGACAACTTGAAAAAGGGTTTACCAGAAACTAGACCAAGGAAGTATTTGTCGTTGATAAAATTCTAATGACAATTCCAGTAAATTACAAATTAAAAGTTTTGTCGGGGGAAACAGTAATTGATAGCTTTTACGAGCAGGAACTACAAAAAACTTAGCAAGATATGTTTGTTATCGAACGAGTAATACGAAAGCGTGGTGAGCGAAGTTTATTTAAGAGGCGCGGTTAAAGCGACGATTTTAATAGCTGGATACCGACCAGCAGTATTAAGCTCTAGCAAACTCGTTGTAAATCTGCTCGTATATGTGGAGAACAGCTTTACACTTTACCGGGTTGCACAGCGATATTAAATACGATTTTATTTCAGATGCGATATCTCCGCTATTGTACATCAGTTTTTAGGTTTTAGCAAATATAAAATCAAATTTAACATTTTTTTGTCGACCTGGAATCTTTAAGTTCATGAAAGGTTTTAACATTTGCCAGAACAATTGATGTTCTGCAACAGTAAAATCAAATTTAGATATCTTTTAGCCAGATGATATTTTACATCATATCGACCAGTTAACGATCTTCCATAAGATTTTTTTATCAACAACATAGTTGCCAACATCGATAACAGTGTTGTCGTTGTCGTCGTTGTCGCTGTCATCATGTGTTAATAAACTCAAATCAAATTCATCCTTAACTGTTTCAACAACATGTTTTGATTCGTCGATGACTTTGTCATTATCGTTGTAAATATCTTACAAACGTTTCAGTAGATGCATATACAAAATAACTTTTGTCTAATTTATTGAAATAAGATGGAAATTTTCCGATCTCACGAACGAGCATATATACTCAAAAGAAACGTACTAGAAGAAGCGATTCGAAAGGCTTTCTTGGACAATGACAGCGAATCAGTCATCGTTGACATTATTATCGCGCGAAGAACATGACAAAATCCTTCTAACAGAGGACGAAAAAATGTTAGAGGAACACTTTGTATCGGCTGTAAAATATACTAGAAATGACACCATGAATTATTGTCATTCTTGTATCAGCCGAAAAGAATTAGCACGAATCTTGACAGATACTTAATCAGAATATCTAAAAAGTATTCTATCAAAAGTTGATTGTGATGTTGCGGATTTAACTTTGCCATTCACATCTTTTACTGATTGCGAGCAAATGTTAAAGTATTTTGCTGCTGATGTCATTGATTTAAATTTTATTTCTTCATCTGTTTCAAGATATATTGATATTACAGGTAGATGCTTTTTGAAATTGCTAGGATTTTCTGCATTACTTCTTTGAGTATTTTGTTTCATTGTTACTAAATCTAAATTTTCTAGACGATTGTCGTTTCTAATACTATTGATATGGTCAATTACTAATCCGCTGCAAATAACACCATGAAAAGTCTCATAAATTATGCGATGTACAAGATATGCAAGTTGACAAGCATTAGTTCTTTTTATAGTTACTGACAAATAACCAGTATTGTTGATGCTACCAATTGCTTTTAAGTTTTGATATGTCTTACAATTTCTTGATCGGAACATTCATAAAGATTATAAACCGGATGACGTTGAAATTCACTTTGCAAAGACAAATTTGCAATGTTGTTATCAGTAACTTCGCCATTAACGTGATATACACGTTGTCCTTCCGGAATGCCTTTACAAAAAACTGCAACTCAGTTTACCGGATTTGATAACAGTTATAAATTTGATAACCATGCTGTGCTAACAAACTTTTCATCGACAAATTTGTTTCCTCTGCTTCAACCAACGATTAAACGTGAACTCGACAAGCACAGGGGACTAAAGATACTTGTGCAGTATCATGTGCTGCTATCAAAATTACACACAATAGATGGTGATGTTGACGAAGAACTTGCTCATCCATACATCGACACTAAATCTAAACACGTTTTACTTGGAACAGATTTTCGACTGTTGTCGGACGAAATTCATCAGGAAATCCAGAAAAAGATGGAAGAATGTCCCAGAATAAGGCAAGAAATAACTTGGTTTTGCCTTAGATCTACTTTTCACCTTTATTCGTTGTGCAGGCGTACAACGTTACCTGGGGTGAATCATTGTTTCTCCAGGTGAGCGATTCTGAAACTACATGCGACGAGAGTCACGAAAGGCATGGTATACATGAGCATTTGACCATGACTATTATTCACTTCCCTATGGATTTAAGGTTGATTCATTTCAAACTGTGGCACAGGTCATTTGGATTTTGTCAGGGTGTGAACGTTCTCCATTATATTCTCCGGCCATAGGGGTAAGTGTTAAATTTATATTTTATTTGATTTACGAAACCTATTCTCGTTTGTATGTCATCGGGTAATGAAGCCTTTTACGTTGCGAACTTTGCTATTACAGTTTAATTTATGAGTATGTATCTAGCAATTTAATTCAGAACCCATTATTATAACCAGTTTGGTTTTATTGTAGCTTTTTAGGGCTGACGGTAGCTGTTTAGGGGTGGGCGTAGCTGTCCACAGAGTGGCGTGCTGTCTGTTTAAGTTTGAGAGTAGCTGTCCGTAGTGCAGTGTGCTGTCCGTACGTATATGTATACGTAAGATTATACATGTGGTGGAACCACGAATATAGACGTAACCAATACAAGGGTGCTGGGTGCCGTCTGTACGTATAAGTACTTGTGGTGGATCCGTGAAGGGTGGGAGCGGTCGATAAATGTGGACCAATCCAAGGATCCAGTGAAACTGTGTGGTGTAACAGTTTGTGAATTGTATGACTGTTCAAGTTTTACAGTGATATGTTTGTTTCAATTGATTGTGGTTTCAATTGAGAACAATATTGTTTGCATTACATGAGATTATGTGAATCTAGCTTTCATTGTTACATTACATGAGATTATGTGAATCTCGCTTTCAGTATTGCATTACATGAGATTATGTGAATCTCGCTCTCATAGCATTTATTGTTTATTTGAAACTTAATGTATTACATACGTGAGATTATGTGAATCTCGCTTACATTACGTGATATTAGCGGAAACATTTTTGCAGTCCATGAGGTTATTTGAACCTCACTTTTTCATGCTAGAGGTATATGAATAATATTTTTGTATTTTTGTTTCCTTCTTTTCATTTCGTGAATGTGTGTAGAGTGATTGGATCAATCGCATGATATATGATATATATATATATATATACTTAGTAATTCATTTTATAAATTTCCATCATCCATCACATTGTGTTTGTGTTGTTCATTTAATCCAAGAAAAGAAACCCACTCGGTTTCAATTCTGTTACAAAGAATATATTGCATCTGGTTCGTGTTGGAAATTTGAATCTATTTCTGAGATTCTGTTTCACACGATGAAATACAATCACTGCAAGAAATCTCGTATGTTGATCTGCCAACGAAAATTAAAAACAAGAAATGCTGTGTTAACGTTAAAAACACTGACGATAGACGTTTTCAATGGGCAATACTTTCTGCTCTATATTGACCAGATAGAGACGCAGAACGGATCAGTAAATATATTCCATATATTTCAAGACTAAACTTTTCCTCGATTTGAGTTTCCCGTTGCAGAAAATCAAATACCAAAATTTAAGCAGCATAATATTTCCATAAACGTATTTGGTGTTGATGAGCGCGATCAAGTATATTCACGATATATTTCAGCAAATCAACAACAAATTTACTGTTTTATAAAAAGCATTACATGTGGATTAAAAATTTTAACGGACTTGTGGGTAAGCAGTACAACAAACATAAAGAACAAAAACACTTTTGTTATCGTTGTTTGCATGGATGTTCAGGCGATAAAGAACTACAACGACATTTACAATACTGCCCGGACGTGCAGCGAATAACAATGCCGGAACGAGGTAAGATCATATTACAGTTCAAAATTATAACCACAAGATGAAAGTTCAGTTTGTTATTTACGTTGATTTTGAGTGCCTGTTGCAGCCTGTACTTGGTGTTGAAAACTGTCCGGACCGATCATCGACTTGGCGAATACAGAATCATGTTCCTTGTGGAGTTGCATATACAGTTGTTTGTGCAGCTGATTCAAGTTTATCAAAACCGATTCAGATTTATCGCAAGTCCAACAAGGACTTGCCTTGTCCTGCAGTTTGGTTACTGAAGAAGCTTATTTACGAAGCAGATTATATCTCCAACAAATAAGAAAACTTACTCCGTTAAAACAGTTAACACAACAGCAGCAATCAGAATATGAGGCAGCAGAAAATTGTCATATTTGTGAATTGCCGCTTGGTGGCGATCGAGTAAAGATCACTGTCATTTGTAATTTGACCGGACAATATTGTGGAGCAGCTCATGATAGTTGTAACTTACATTACAAATCACCAGAATTTATTTATTTTGTCCTTCACAATTTCCGTGGATACGATTCGCACATTATCGTAGAAGTTTTCGGTGACCAGGAAATCAGAGAACTTCTAAAACTCGACGATGGCAGAATAAAGTGTATTCCGAATAACTGAGAAGTATGTCTGTTACGTTAGGTAAGTTAAGATTTATTGATAGCCTGCAATTTATGGCAGCAAGTCTAGACGAACTTGTTTGTGGTTGTTGTGAGTTTAATTACCTCGAAAATCATTTCGGTACGTGGGGAAATTTGCTCAAACAAAAAAGGGCATATTTCCTTACGAGTATCTCGATGATTTGAGTAAGTTGAACGAGGCATCATTACCTGATCGATCTGCATTTTACTTACAGTTGAAAAACGAAGAAATATCTGAAAAAGAATACGATTACGCAAAGTCAGTTTGGAATAAATTCGATTTTAAAACTTTTGGCGATTATTATGATTTATATCTGGCCACTGATGTTTTATTACTCGCCGATATATTTGGAAGTTTTAGAAAGGTCAGCTACAGCAATTACGGACTAGATCCATGTTGGTATTACTCTGCGCCAGGCTTATCATGGGACACTGTTAAAGTTTAGTCGAGTAAAACTAGAATTGTTAACTGACGTCGATATGTTTAATTTTATCGAAAGGGGTATTCGCGGTGGAATATCAGTTATAACAAAGAAGTACGCTACCGCGAGTAACAAGTATATGCCTGATTTTAATCATGATAAACCGTCAAAATATATTTTTTATCGTGACACTAATACTTTGTACGGTTATGCAATGTCAGAGCCAATGCCGGTTAGTGAGAATTTGCGTGGATAAGTCCTGATCAATTTCTACGAGAAGCTGAAAAACAAATGTCTAACGCCAACGGCGCCAACGACGTAAGTTATCTCTTTGAAGTTAATTTGGATTATCCGATAACGCTGCACGATCTACACAACGATTATCCTTTTTGCGCAGAATCAATGGTAATCGATAATTTATTATCAGAAAATCAGCAAATTATTGCCGCCGACAGAAAGAACTCGACGGTACGTAAGTTAGTTCCAAATTTGTTGCAGAAACGAAACTACGTAATGCATTACACAACTTGAAACAGGAGGTAAATGCTGGACTTGTGTTGCGTAACACCCGTCACGTATTAAAGTTTAATCAGTCGCCGTGGATAAAAGGATACATTGACTCAAACACAACTCGACGAGCAGCAGCTGTTACCGACTTTGAGAAAAACTTCTTCAAGCTGATGAACAATTCAGTCTTTGGTAAAACTATGGAAAATATCAGAATGTGTGTCAAAATCGAGATAGTGGACGATATCAATAGACGAAATAAACTTATCGCCGACGATGATTTTGTCAGTATGAAAATATTTAATGAAAACCTTGTTGCAGTACAACGAAGAAAAACAAATTTAAAGTTGAATAAGCCGATTTCCGGAATTTGCTTTAGTAAGTTTGATAAACTTAAACTTTCACTAATTCGATCCGCAGAATCAGAATATTCTAAATATCTCAAGCAGTTAAGATCAGAACTATCAACGCGGTATAATAACTTCCATGATCCGATTAGTAAACAAAAATAAACTAAAATAACAATAGACCTTGATCGGTCAAAAGTGTATTCTGCTGACAGTAAGTAATATACTTAGCAGAATCGCGATAAAAGCTTTTTTTTTGAAAGTTGAAGACAAATAAGTGGAAGAATAAATTTTTGTCTTTATCATTATGATGATGAAATATTTCTGGTATCGACAGTTGAAAAACTGACGATAGGTGAAGAAATATGAAACAATCAATCAATAATACAAGTTTTATCTAAACTTTAAAAATATCAAACAAAAAATCCGATGATAACAGTAAGTTATTCTGGGGTGTTTCTGGCGAAGTAACACAAATTTTTACCCAAACAATTACATTCGCGTAATTTCCAAAAAGTTCGCCACTATGATGGATCTCCATTAGGCCAAGAACTGTCAGGTGGGGTGTCCTTGGGGGTGGCGGCAAAATGGTGAATTTGTATTTGGGCAAAACTTAGTGTTACTGCGCTAGAAACCCTAGAATAACTTACTACTGACGATAAACCACGTGAGACCGAGTCTGAGATAGAGTTTTACCATCAGCCAATCAAAAACGGTGTTACAAAAGTAACATCTATTGCGAATGGTTGATGACAAAACTCCAGGTCAAAAGAAAGCTCGAGTGTTTTATAATCTCAGTGCCCAATATATAGTTTGGAAAGATTATGTAAACTGATGCCTATATATAATATGAAAGAAGGTCATAACTCATACATAACCTCAGCTTCATTGTGGGATTATAGTGGTTTTAATCCCGAAATTTCAGTATTATACGTTGATCTCACTAAACAGTATAGTATAATCAAATCATAAAATATTTTAGCAAGGATTCATGGAATGTGTAAAGCAATTTGGTTAATAAAAAGCCATAAAAACCCAAACAAACAAAATACAAAAAAACCCCTAACAAAACAACAACAACAAGGCAGCACATAAAGTTTAAGGTACAGTCTTAACCGATCTAAATCATCAAATCAGCACATGCCGATATGCTTTATCAGAAACTACACTTATTGTACGTTATTTTCTAGCCTGTATGTTTCTTCAGGAATATCCGGTATTAATGTAATGGTATATGATATAATGTATTCAATATTTTTTCTATTCATCGAATCCGAAATCTTTCATTTTTTGATTAAAATAAGAACTTTAAAAACGATTACGTGCACATAAAAAGTATATTACCTGATTTTATCCGTCTTTGTTAGCCAAGCTCTTGAAATTTTAAGCATATACAAATGGTTCACATGATTATAACCTTGGCTAGGTCCTGTTATGTTAACCATGTAGATATGGTTGACATGACGTAACCATCCTAATATGTTAATCATATCTGTATATATGTATATATGTATATGTATATATGTATCTGTAAATGTGTATATATGTATATGCGTATATGTTGTTGTTCTTGTTGTTGTAGGGTTTAACGCCATTTTGCAGCACAAGATAGGCTATACATGGCGGCCAGTATTAATGGTAGAGGAAGAACCCGGGAAAACCCCGGAAAGAACCACCGACCCACGAGAAGCTACTGGAAAGCTTTCTCACATACCCACATTGGCCGAATCCGAGACTCGAACCCACGCCGACAGAGGTGAGATGGCAGTGATCCATAACGGTGAGCGCTTTAGACCACTCGGCCACTCGGGGCCCCTGTGTAT
>JAECUM010005915.1:0-14784 GCA_016617855.1 Megalonaias nervosa | reverse complement strand
AGTAATAACTGTATGACAGGAATGCAGTGATACTGGTAATGGTATCAAAATGTTCATCGTGATGATAGACGTGAATGTATTTTCCGTCTTTGAAATATTTGCCTCGAAACAACAGAGGTCCGCGCACTTCTTGAGTGTGCACTTTCAAGACGTAGGGTGGAGCCAAGACGTCTTGCAACTTTTGCATTTCAGGAATGCCACAAGCGGTGTCTTTGGATATCCTCGCTTTCTGTAACAGGAGTTCTGCTTCTTTTCGTTGGTTGGCTAGGCTAGATTTCTAAATAGTTTGCCAGGCTCTTTTCCATTTGGCCGTGTCGGTCTTGTCGGCATACGTTCGTCCCACCACGATGGCACGGGCTAAACACATCTTGTCTTGAGGGTTGTTAATTCGGACGAGGCTGCGCTTGATGCTGCGAAGGTCGTCTACCAAAAACACCTTTTTGAGTCCGATCCCTTGGGGAAGAGACACGTGGGTCATGAACAGTGTCGCTTTTCCGTCTGTGATGTGAAACTTGTCGTTGGATTGCTGAATGTGTTGAATCTTGTCCATGACTTTAGAAGGTGTCAATTCTGCCGCACTGCTAACCTCGATCCAAACGGGGGACTTCAAACTGTTGTGATGAATGGAAAGTCTCAAGCGATCGCCTTCTTTGGCTTCACATTTCTGTTTCAGTGTGGTTAACAAAGAATCCCACACATCGGTGATGAACCCTTCTGCTTTCTCCAACGGTACGTCTGACTTGAAATCTTTAAACTTCACCGCGTACGTGTAGGCCGTTGTTCTAATTTTTCTGGAGGAGCGTTTGTCGGTTTCTCGAATGTGGTAGTAATTTTAAGGGTTTACTGGTGGTGATGGACTTTGACTTGGTGTAGACTCTCTGGGTCTGGATTCTGGTTCACTCATCTCATCTTCAAAATCGCTGGCATGAATTTGAGCCAAGACTTCAGCTATTGTACGATGCTATAAATCACGTTTCTGCCTCTTACTTTATTTTTCTTTCTTTACGAAATGATGCGATCGTTTCATCTTGACTGCAAAAAGTCAAATGACTACATTTGAAACGCCATGGACCCCTATATATCCATGTCAGGCTCGGTGTATATATAAAGGGCTGGCGCCTTCCCTCTCAGTATTCATTTCGCTCTCAAGCCGACCAGCACGATGGAAGAACCTACACAGATGGAACTTCTGATCAGAGCTTTGCAAGGTGTCATGCGAAAGTTTTCTTCAGACAAGCCGACGGACTACTCCCCTTCCTTTCGAGATAAAAGTCAAGATACTTGCTATATCTGTCAGAAGAAAGGGCTATCCAGATCGTCAAAAAAGCAAGACCAGTGTCAAAAGAGACAAAAGTCAGGATACCTGTTATCATTGTCAAGAGAGGGGACATTGGTCTTCAGACTGCCCTAAGAAACAACAGGAGGAGGAAGAAGAGGTGACCTCGGCAAAGGAAGAACCCCGGCACGTTCAGAAAGAGAAGATAGAAAAGAAAAGAAGACGAGAAAAAAGTGAGGAAGAAGAGGAGGAAAAAACTGTGAAAGTGAAGAAATTTAAAAAACAGAGAGAGAGTGAAAGAAAAAAGACACAGAAGAAGTCTATGAACTTTTTTAAAAAGTGTTGTATTGTGTTGTGAATTGGATTGTAAATATTTGTACCAGAATAGACCAGACTGAAAAACTTAAGTGTCTTTTGGTTTTGATTTTTGAGAATATGGGCCTACACTCACGCACTCACACACGTACATCATAGGGTTAAAAAATAAAAGGGATTTTGAGTTTTAATTGATTGAGGCAAAATGACCGTTGGGTGGTTTTTTTTTTTTTGGTTTTTTTTTGTTTTTTTTTTTTTTTCTTAGAACAAACACAAACTCAGGAACGAGAAGCAATCAGCTTTAACTGCCTTATGCCTTTGCCACGGCCAAGACCAACTTCTGGACCTGCTCCCGTCGATGATCTGGTAGAAATCACTAGGGGTGGTATCTCCGGTGTACTAACAGGGTTGGACTGTTTGGCTCAGGAAGGTCTTTTTCTCTTGGGTCGTAATAAAGAAGTCTGATACATTTGTTTCAGACTTCTTAACTCTGCCAAAATGTCCAAGAGTACCATTACCGTTTGAGTTTCTCTGTTCTCCTTCTCTCCTAGACCTTGTTTCTTCTCTATTGCTTCTTCTTCTTCCTGTCGTTTCCTTCTTGCCTCTTCTTCTTCTCGCTGTTGCTATTCAAGGAGAAATGCTTGTTCTGCCTCTTTCTGCTGTTGTAAAAATTTCTCAAATTCTTCATTCTGTCTTTGTCTAAAATCCTCGACCTGTGGTAAAGAAGGAGAAGGTGGCGAAGGTACTGGTACCGGAACAAATTCTTGCGAAGAAAGAAAATCTACTAAATCCCAATTAAAATCGACCTCTTCTGGAAGTAGACCTGTGTTAACTTTGGTAGCCGCTGCTATGCCATCGCTTCTCGTCTCCACAGACGGTGCACCCCAATTCATTGTCTTCTTAGTTTCCGTCATGTTTCAAAAAACAATGTCGCATCGATTCACTGTGCACAGACGCTAGCTCATCTATATAGGGGATGTGACGTCAAAGGTAGCTCTCTTCGGATTGGAAGACAGACTCCGCGAAGTGACTGAATTTTGTAACGCGGGTTGGGATTGATGAACAATCTCAATCCGTTTCGATCCGGTCTTCCACTATAAATAAACGCGGTTCACTTCATTCCCTTCACCTGTTCTCGTCACAAGATGTGGACAAACGTTGAATCCTCTACTTTCGTATCGTCGTTGTTTTTCCGTACGGACTTACCCATGTATGTTAAATCAACATAGACCATTATCCGGATCACCGAGACGACTGTTTGGAAAAGAAGATGCTATGTGGAGAGACAGGGCTGTCTGAAGCGAGTCCTCATCTACGGTCCAGAGGTTAGACAAAGATTGAGAAAGAGAAGAAGATCAGTGCGATGCCCTCTGTGTTAACGAACTGGTGTTAACATAAAACCCAACGGTCCTTTTCAGGGCCACTTTCATATGCCTCGAAAAGATTTATTCTTTCTTGCCTAAAATTTTTTTTATTCGATTGTATAATTTATGTTTAACTCCCAAAAACTTTATTCTCTTACCTAAATTTTTTTTGGTCGGTTGTATGATTTGGGTATGATAGATTGATGTTCATCAATCTATGGAAACGGACGCGAATGCATAAAACACATACTATACTACCTACAGAAACGTACGCGAATGCATCAAACATACACTATACTATCCACAGAAACGAACGCAAATGCATAAAACTTTGTATAGGGACAATAGGAATGGAACAGGTGGGATGACGTCACGGTACTTGCCACATTGTTGCAAATGTCCAGTACCGTGACGTCACCCTACCTGTTCCATTCCTATTGTCGCTATACAAAATTCCCATTGTCCGTATATCGTCCCAGGGTGTGCCATTTGTCCGTATAAATCTTGTCCGTATAGTACAAAGTAGGGTTCCGTAATGCTAATTCCCATTGTCCGTATAGTATCCTCTATTACTACCAATATAATATAATATAATATAATATAATATAATATAATATAATATAATATAATATAATATAATATAATATAATAAAATATGATATAATATAATATAATATAATATAATATAATATAATATAATATAATATAATATAATATAATAATGGGCCTATTTTGGAAAATTTGTGAAAGTGCATCAGATAAAAAGATGTCAGCAGAGTGGTACACCATCATGCCATACACAGTAGGTGAATCTGAGCTGGCCTGGTATATGTCCATTTGCATCGTGAGAAGGCCTAATCAGAAAAAAATTGCAAAACAAAAGGATTATGTAACCGAGCCTTGCCTTTGGTAATTGTTATTAGAGCCAGTCATCAAAGCGTATATCGAGATCATTACAGGCGAGAAAGTCATTGGCAACGATAACAGTATCAGAAATATAGACGGCTTCAGATACAGTCAGATGGCTAAATAGTAGATGGGAATACAATTTGGGTTTTGGAATTCAAGTGCCCCATTGTCTGGGATGTCCGCAAGTTGCCTGTTTATTATTATCCTGCCTTGAGGATTCTGTCATAGCATCATATGGCCAGCTGGTTGCAACGATTTTTCACGTGTTCTGTGAGCCAACTGGGATTGTACCCAGAATATGACAAACAAGTTCACAGCAGAGACTATGGCAGATATGAGAAGGATCACATCGCGATAGGCGTCATAGACCTTTTTATTTTGGTGATTACGATGATTTTGTTCTACCGAAGCAAAATTATCATTGTTTTGAGGAACGGTTTGCATAAAGATTACGACCACGTTATAACAATCGTCGAAGACCAGCCTAATTGTATTTCTGTCGCGTTAGCAGATGTCACCGAAAATATCATGAGACAAAAGCAAGTTGCCGTCTTGCTTAAAAGTTTTTAATTATACATATTGTACTTGAATTAGATATGAGAAAACTATTGTAATATAATGTACAGCTTTAACTCAGAACGAATGATAGCAGCCTACGAGCGTGCATACAACACCAAAGTAAAATTCCCCATAGACTGGAATATAGAAGATGTCTGTTGGATTGTACAAGAAATAAGGCCTACACATTTTTCGAGGACACTCTCAAAATAATTTATCAGACTTAATAGAAAATCTTGATCATATTGACTTTCATGCAGAGATTACGACAGAGCTAGAAAGATCCAGGCGCATACGAGGAGAAAATACAATGAGCTTGGTGGTACGCGATCTTTGTATGATTTTGTCTCGACCATTATAGACAGCACAAACTTTTAATTCGGAAGCAGCATTTATCTGTTCACAGTAGTTAATAGCTACTATTGATTTCTCCAGTTTCAATGCCAACGCTCCGGCTGTGGTGTTGATATTTTTTGCATATTATTTGCCAATGTGGCTTAGTTCGACCACAATGTTGTCTACTGTTCTGAATGTTTTAATCAAACCTGTCATGTTCAAGGTAGCGCCACTAAAACAAGACCTAAATTGGTTCAGAATTTTTGTATATGTGACGTATGCGTATTTACACATAGCTTTTTTTATTTTGAAGTCATGGCTCAACTTTTCTAAACGCGGTCTGTTCTGCGATTCAAACACGAGAAATAATTAGAAGAAAAGGATTTAGGAAGGCACCTGTGCCAGCAACACATGCAGCGCTTAATGCCAGAAGAATTGCAAACAAGAAAAACAACAGGCGCTTATACTATTGGTACGATTTCCGAAAACCGTAAGCTTGTTTGCGATACATGTGTTATTGAGCGACAAGTTCTTCGTGCTACTCTTTATCGAGGTGACTGCTAATGTGATTAAAGTCTATATATACGCGCATTGCTGTTATAGTTAAAGCAGACAATATCCCGAACGCGACTCGAGTATAATTTTAAAGCGCTAAATGGGAATGATGCTTCTGAAGGCTATGCAAAAACATCAGGATGTTGATAAAGGAAAAATACGACTTTGCAAACTTGTCCGTTTTTTCATATTGATGTGTCTAAGTAAGGATTCTATGGCTAATATTTAAGTCAAGTGACTATTGCACTTGATCCACGTGCTAATTATCATGATTATATTTGTTTATGATGTGATCACTGCACACAGGCTTTTGACAATTGATACTCTTAGCGGCAAAATGAGTTAATTCAGGCACACAAAACTAAATCTGGCGTCCCCATAAAACTTACTAACAGATAGCTGCATCATGGACAACACGTTCTGGCGTTAAAAAAAAAAAAAAAAACAACAAAAAAAAAAACGAAAACAATAACAACAGAATGTTAAATTTAGCGTAGCCAGGACTGCAGATAAGGCTTAACTTTGAAATTATCAGCAAGCAGCAAGGGGGGTAGGAGAGGCAGAAAGAAAAACAATGGAGGCCGAGTTTTTGGGGGGAGCCCCTCACATCAAGGCCCCGTTTTGTAAAGTGGGGGCTAAGAAAATGTTGTTTTAGCCAAGTGGTGTTGACTCATTAAACTATCCAAAGGCCAATCCGAGGCTTCGGGGGGGGGGGGCAAAAAATGGCGCCGACACATTTATCTGACCTAAAAGAAATAGCAAAAAGAAAGTGCCCGTGACCAGGTTGAATGACGTTGGATATCTGTTAAATCTTGGGTAATTGTTATATTTTTTCTTTTTCCATTGCAATTGTTGGATTCCTAAGTGCGAACTTTTAGAGCTTGAGAGGATTTTTCTTTTTCCATTGCAATTGTTGGATCGCTAAGTGTGAAAGAGGGCTTTTGGTTTGTTAATTTGTAATCAAGCAAACACACACACACACACACACACACACACACACACACACGCACACACACACACACATCCAAGTGAACCCCAGATTGCAATTAACACTTTTTTGGTTCTGGGTTAGTTTTATTTTTATAAGTTTACAGTTATCCATTTAACGATATTTCGTCTTTTTTTTTTTTTTCATTGCATCTCGGGTACCTCCACTATAATAGCATCTGTCGCAGCCGCTGCAATTTGTCTATCACGTTTTTTTTACTCGAACTAATGAAGTTGTTTTCACTGGTCGATCGAAAGTTTGTACGCTTTAACCACTTCGGCCACTATCCCACTTAAGAATACACAATGAAATAATTTATATGAGCATACGCGCTTACTGAACAGATAGACAAACATTAAATATGCACACGCATTCAGATCGTATAATTTATTTATCAAGTTTTTGTATTTAATGTAACAGGTAGATTTCTCTACAGAGTGTACAATAACCAATTTTTACCTTGTAAAATCACAGCGAGTTATTGCGCATTCAACAACGTGAACTTGTTGCGGGAAACCTGCGTGTTATTAATAGTGTATAGGTATTTTTAGCGCAAACAAGTGACCAGGGCAATATTTAAATTTTGAGCATTATTGAGATTCCGGCAATTTGCTGTTGCTGAAAAAATACGTTACGTTACTGTCATACAGTAAGCCTTGTATGTCTGCTCACTTAATGATCTGTAACTAAATCCTTGTTGTAGTAATAATAATGAGTGCTTCTGCGCTTACCATGGAATCTCATACAGCTAAATTAGCTCAACAACGGCTAGATGCAATTAAGAAGTATCTTCCAGTCCGTGATTCTGTAAAACAACAGCTGTGACAACGCCAGGAAGCTCATGTGGAATTTACATATGGTACATGGCAGTTATTTAAACCAATTGACGAACCAAGCCAAAAAAGTGTTACAGCGACTGAGGCAACACAAACATTTTGAGATATTACCAGCTGATATTGCTGGTTTTCTTCAACCACCTCCACCACCAGTTCAGCCACCACCCGAAGTTCAACCACCACCACCAAAGGGTAGAACTAATATAATAGATAAATTTACTGAGGAGGTCATTGCCGCTATCAGGAATAAAGATCAAATACTTGAAATTGCCTCGTTTGGATATAAACGTAAAGAACAATATGTAAAACCCGAATATGTTAGCACTCTAAAAGCCGCCGATTGGGTTAATGATGTATTTCGCGTTGCTTTTAATATTCAGCAAATCAGATCTAATGATGATAAAAGAAAATTGAAAATCTTTAGCCGAGCAGTAGAGGAATATATTGCAAATGAAAAAGAAAAAAAAACTGCAGGAATGGAGCGTCAACTTGAAAAAGTAGGAAAAGAAAGGAGAAAGTCAGGTATACAAACCAGATCTGAAGCAGAGGGGGGAGAAGAAAAAGCAGTGTAAAAGGCGCCCCCAGCAGAGCTCTCTAGAATCACAACCAGAACCACAACCACAACCAGAACCACCCGAAGGAGCGACCGGAAGAGGCCTTGCCACTAGCGATCGACGTCGTAGGAAACAAGGTGGTAATATAATCGCTGAATTGCTGGTGATTCAAGATAAACTTTGTCCAAATAACATCCTCGCTGATGTTGATCGACTAGAATTTCTGATTGGTGGAAGACGAACCGGTAACAATTCACACGAAATCATTAATGAAGCAGCTGCTATTTGTCAGCGTTTATTTACCGGTGGCGGCAAGGACAGTAGCGTCTATCGGGCGCTGATCGATGAAACTACCGACGATATTACAGTGAGTGATCAGTTAGATGGGCGATAACAAAATAACTTCCTATACACAATACCGAACGTAGGCCTGAAAGCTTCAGGGTGATAAATTCACGATTACCGGTTTATAAAATGATCTACATAGATGGACTCAGCGATGTTATTCAGGGTTTATTTAGAAGGATAGCCCCAAAAGCTATCCCGATTGCAAAACAATTAGGTATGAAAACCATCGAAGTTGTTCGTGATAAGGGTATTGGCACTATTTGTGATGTTGCTGGTAAAGCATTATCAGCGATAAGAGACAGACTCGCTCAATTAGTGCGACGAAAACAAAAGCCAGTAAAACTGCCCAGCACCGAAGTGAAGCCACCAAGTGTCAGCAAAATAATAAATCAAGCTGCAGATGAGCGGTTGAAAGAATTAGCTGGAGTGCCATCTCTGACAAAACAAGCCGCCGCCGAGATAGAAAAAACATAACCGCAAACCTAATAGCGGGTAGTGGTCTGTCCAATCGTCATCGCTGATCAACCACTTATTGATCAATGTTAAAACATCGTTTCAGAAAGCGGAGAATATAATAAAAATGTTCAAACGTGTATCTGATCCAGCATTTGATATGAACGCACCAGTACTCAAGGATGAGTCTGTGCGTGATTATCAATATTATTCTTATGAAGCACGAGAACCAGACCAACATGGACGAATCGAATTACAAGTCCAATTTACATCAAGGTATTTCTTGTACGCCGAGGCATTTATTGAAGTTCATGGTAAACTTGTGAAAAATGATGATACCGCATATGTAGCAAATGAACGATGTGGATTTGTTAACAATGGTATTATGGCGTTTTTTAACAGTGCCAGATATATCATTGATGGTAGAGATATCGAAGCATACCTCGATAAAGTTCATGTTGCTTCGACAATTATCGGTCTTACAAGATAATCCGATGACTATTAACGGTCCCTCGGTCCGTCCATGATGTTCGCGAAGGACAGTACTGACCACCCTGCCAATAGGCAGTGCCTCGTGGTACAGTTAACAACTAGTTCCGATGTTGCAGCAATTGGAACAATACCACAACCTTCCGCTGCTTGTGAGACACTGCAGAGCGCCAATCCAGAATTCAACCTGGGATTTGCAGCACAACGATCTCAGGTTAACGCAGATGATGAATTTTCATGTCATACCACTGTCACATATCTTCTGATTCTGTAGACATGTTATAAACGTTATCTTTGGAGCAAAACAAAAAGTTGCATTGGTTTGAAGGGCCACCGACAACGAAGCTATCTGGCGCACAAGGATTTGTCGGGGTGGTTCTGATAAAGTAACACTAACAACACTAGCATTATCGATGCCAACGATGACTTTGTCGTTGACAGGATAGCAACGATTATTATCGTTCATGAATAACGGCAGCAAATCAACGCTGTCGTGGCTGATAATGACCACAGACACATCTCCAGGCACAGAAGGAACATTTTCATTGCAGATCGCATCACAGCAGGGAATTTCAGCACCAAGACACATGACGAATCATACAGATGAACAAATATTTAAGTGTGAAGTATGTGATAAAAGGTTTATTTGTAATGGAAGTCGGAATCAGCACATGATGATGCATACTAGAGATAAACCATTTAAGTGTGGAGTATGTGATAAAAGGTTTAGGTTGAGTAGACAACTGGATAGACACATGAGGACACCTATTGGAGAAAACCCATTTAAGTGTGGTTTATGTTGTCAAACGCTTAGTTAGATCGGACAACTGGAGAAAAACCATTTAAATGTAAAGTGTGCCATGAAAGTAGAGGTGAAACGAGTCATCATTATGTCAATGCCTCATTAATTTGCTCTACCGATGTTCATATCGATACAAAAGGTGTGAAAATTGATACGAAACGATACTTACACTATGTGTATTATTTTAATCCTCAGCAGTCATGTATAATTATTAGTCATTTTCTTTATTTGTTGAACTGGGAATTCAACTGATAAAATTATTGCAGGTACAGGCACTTATTTATATTACAAAAATGACAAAGACTATTGAGAGCATTAACTTGCGTTCTACAAATTAACACCAAATGACTTCATTTGTCCTCTGCCCCTTCTATGCTAATTATCTTATCCCAAAAGCATATCCAGCATAAAGGAGACATTCCAAATATATTCCACATGTATACTAAAGTCCGTTGCTCCTAATTTAATAACCACTTTTATGTGAAGTTTCTTTGTTGAGTTGTATCTTGTGTACTTGTTTGAATTTTGAAAGCTACCCGGGGTAAGAAACACCCGGGCCTCTCCTAGTTCTTGTTCAAACAAAAGTTTTCTTTTATAAAATTAAAAAGTGTTGTTCGGCCCGGGCCCCCTTATGGGCCCGGGTCCAGGGAATATATCCCTGGTTGACCCCTCCCTCCCTTGTCGGCCCTGACAATAACCACCAATGCCATACAATTAAACACGATTACTTTTTTAAAAAAAATTAGGAATATTCTTTTCATGAAACAACCGCCAACATCGAAAGTCAATTGTATTATTGTTTTGTTGGTAAAGTATTGATACCGTGATTTCATTGCAATTAACTGTGAAATTTCTTCTCATCCTTGAGGAAATCTATGAGTGCCAATTCAGGAATTGCAACTTCACAAACACTGAAACTAGCTTCTGCATAATGGATCAATCTGTGAATTAAATCTTTATTTTTCACCAAGTGTTCATTTCACTTGGTTGTCTTTCTATCTTTGATCACATTTGGGAATGAGTAGGCTAATTTAAGGTAGTTTAGGGTTTTTTGAAATGTTTTAATCAGCATCTGTCTTGATTATTGAATTAATAATGTCCCATAGCTTCTCAATGGCAAGTTGTATTTCATACCGACTGAGCAAGATTTTTCTTTGTACAAGGTTTATCTTATGGACTTGCGGCTATCAAGCTTTATAAACCTATAAAATCTGTTAAATGTTATGCCGCCACTGAGCAGGTGTTTTGCTGCAGAGCATTCGGTATTGTGGCTTTGTCGGTTTCATTCCACTTTCATGAAGGGTTTGTATGTATTATTGAAGTGTGTTGGCTTCGCTATGGTCCGAGTATATGAAAGCGAGCAAACCAAAACAAAGCTTGCTCAAATCAGCGTCTGTGTTAATGCGGCGGCAATATCAAAGTCATTACATAACAAAGCAGGGTACGGAACTGGAGCTTGTCGACATAAACTATTAGGAAACAGATGATTTCTTCAAGTTGGACTCAAGGGCTGCTGTCGACGTTTACATAACATTTACATTCGATTGATTAGTTTCATGCTTGAATAGTAAAAAAAGACACTACGATTAGGTATAAAATGTTAAATTTTTACTCCACCCCAATCATTACTTTCCAAAATGGCTAGTAATACTTTATGCTTACACTGTGAAAAAAAATTACACAGAGACAACATGCAATCCAATGTGATGGCTGCAATAAGTGGCAACACGGAACTTGTGCTACTGGGATCTCATTAGAAGACTACAGATTGGCTGTAAGGGGACAACTCAGTTTACACTGGGCATGCCGTAATTGTAATTCTATAGATTTGAATGCATCTGAAATTGGTGAACCCCTTTTAGCAAGTAGAACAATGAACACTGAGAACAATCATGATATGGAGTCTTACATGAGGCTATATGATAGATCTTCTACTATCGCGATTAATACTGATCCACTTTTAGACAGCATTGATCCTGTTGTTGATGTTGAACATGAGCAACCAATGGACCTTGAGGAGGATGAAGCCTCATATTTAGATACAAGATTGTCCATAGTAACCTCAAATTTGGATGCTGTTGGCGATGATGCAGTAACTTATGAAATTATAGCTCAATCATCAGAAAGAATGAAAGATAAGTTAGTCGATAGCAATGGCTTTTCTTACAATGTTAAGCGCCGCAGTACCTCTGTTACATACTGGCAATGTGTGGTGAGAAACAAGCACGCCAAGTGTAAAGCTACAGTTATAGAGAGAGGTGCTGGTAATTTTTCGCCAGGAACATACTGACATTGTCATCCTATGAAACATTTTATGAAGACATTTCATAAAATAAATTCCGAAGTAAAAAACGTGCTATCAACGAAGTCTACATGTCAGCTAAAACAATTGCCAATTAATGTATTGTGAACTTACTACCTGTGAACAAACCCGTTCCTAAGACTGATTATTTAGCCAGAGCAGCCAATAAATTGTGTCAAAGAAGACGTCCGGTGGCTCCTACGGATCTGGAATTTGATCTGGAGATTGAGCACATACCAGAGCTATTTCTTCAGAATGACATTAAGTGCACAGATCGACGCCATTTACTTTTTGCTACACACCAAATGTTGGAAATCTTACCAAAGGCAAAAACATGGTATATAGATGCCACTTTCTATGTGATCAAACCACCATTTACCCAATTATTTAGTGTGCACACCTTCGTAAAAAGAGACGGAGAAATAAGACAAGTTCCCCTCGCTTTTGCGTTGATGTCGGGGAAAAGGAAGAAGGATTATAAAAAGGTGCTAAAAGCTATTAAAAATATGATTCACACTGAACCAAAGATGAAAAAAGTGGTAGCAGACTTTCAAGCAGGAGTGATGTTGGTTTTTCCAGAAGTTCAGATGCAAGGTTGTGTCTTTCATTGGACTCAAGCTATTTGGAGGGAGTGTGGGATTATCGGCCTTCAGAAACATTTATAAAGTTAACAAGTCCTTTCATAGTTTCATCCGGAAATTAATGGCTCTACCATTTTTACCACAGGAACACATACAGCCAACTTTGGCTGCACTGCAAGAGAAAACCACCAATAACAGACCCTTATCCGATCTATGTAACTAAATAGAAAGGCAATGGATCACAAATTCATTATTCACCTCTGCTCGTTGGACCATATATATGCAGCCAATAAGGACTAACAACGATGTTGAAGGGTGGCATCACAGGCTCAATTCAGCTGCAAAGAGGGGAAAACTTTCACTGTACATGATGACTGGCTGTTTATTTAAGGAGGCCCAGTTTGTAAATATTCAGCTGCGGCTCTTGTCTGAAGGGAAACTTAGGAGACAACAGTGAAAAATATACAAAGAAATGCAAGCAAAATTGTTTACTATTGGGACATTTTTAACGACGGAAACATGGCCATTTCCCAGTTGTTGTCTGCTTGCAGCAATTTAAATGGGCCTGTTTTGCAGCAAACATAAAAATACTAGTGTGCTCAATGTGACGAATAAGATGAACTATACCGTATACTCTGAACTATATCGCTCTGCTCATATAAATGTGTACAAAATAACACTCAAAGATAAGATATTTAACCAGATTTAGTAGTTAAAGCAAATGAAGACCTTGTCCTCTAATTTGGGGAGATTATTTATTTATCGGCTATGCAGGTCATTGTGTTATTGTTCCGTATTATATAAACAGGAAATAAAAGACCATATTAAATAGCAATCCTTGTTCATTGTGGTAATTTGCATCTTTTATTTCGGAATTCTTCTGTTTATATATCTTCCCTTTTTACATTCCTTCAATCATTTGATTCTGGCATCTACTACTTTAGTTACGAACTTAAATGCATCTGTTTCTTCGTCCGTTTCATTCTACATTCCTTTTTATTTTAAACATATCGAAACTTAACATAACTTTAGCATTGGGTGCGACATAACTTTAGCATTGGGTGCGACATAACTTTAGCGTGGGTGTGACATAACTTTAGCATTTGGTGTGGCATAACTTGATTAGTGTGCAACTTCACTTGGGTGCGACATCATCAGGGTGCAACATGACCATGTACCATTAGTTTCTCCCTGAATCAAGTACCAGTGATGTGCTGGGATGTAACTGGCAGCAGAGTAAGTATATCCAGTATTAGACCAACAAGTAGGTCTCTGCTTTTTTTTTCTAACAGCGGTCAGGAAAAAAAAAAAATAGTGGAGACCTACTTGTTGGTCTAATCCACAGGTGCTCGACGCGAGCTTGATGTTGAGAAAAAAAACAATAATCTGAAGGAAAAATATCATGCAGAGTGACAAAAATATTTTTCCTTCAGATTATTGTTTTTTTCTCAACATCAAGCTTGTGTCGAGCACCTGTGGTTTAATCCAGTATTAAAGAATGCATGATATACCGCTCTGCTTTAACACCCCATCTCACTAGCTGTGTGTGTGTGTATGTGTGTGTGTGTGCATGTGTGTGTGTGTGCATTGCAGAAATCTGTATCATTGCCCATTTTAAAAGTTCAACTTACAATTTCCATAAAATGTTATTTTGTATCATTGCCATCAAAATTCTTTGTAATAATGGGAGTGCTTGCAACAGAGTAACTTTCTAACATGGGCCAGGTGCACACAAATTTGGGATTAGGGAGATAGTTAAAAAGGAGTACACAGTACTATTATGTGATGTTAAAACTAATAACGCTGTAATTTTAACTCTTTGGATAGCAAAACACGACCATATGTTTAGTGAGTTATTTTCATATTTAAATTTAACATAGTTTTGTTGGGAGAATATACTTTGAAGTTAACCTATACAATGATGATAATGTTCTATAGTGCCATTAAGCAGGTTAGACAAGGTCATTCGTATTAGTTTTGAATTGATCATTGTGTTATAGATCACAGGTGCATGATGTGAGTAAGATGTTGAGAAAAAAAAAACAATAATCTGAAGGAAAAAAAGTCATACAGAGTGACAAAAATACCTCAGATTACCCCCATGACCTGTTCTGACAT